>JAVBHV010000045.1:5000-193198 GCA_033992175.1 Spiraea crenata | reverse complement strand
TCAAAATGAGTTACTTGGGACAAAAAGGGTAATAAATGATTTGATATCCCTATGCAAATTAGCAAGAATCTTGAAAAAAAAATATTTTTTAACTTTTTGAGTTTTATTTTCAAACCGATGATAAAGAGGTATTGAAAAAGGCTACTTCTCTTTATTGGTTGCATGATTTCTTTATTTGTAACAAATAGTTAACACGCCTATTCATCCACTTAATCAGTCTTAAAATTGTCTAAATCCGTGTATGACGTTTAATCGGTTCTACTAACGTTTAGTTGTTAGTAACATGAATATGTTATATAGATACACTACAAGAAATATGCACATTAGGAACCAAAATTTAGGCATCACTAAGTTTGGTGCCTCTCTATTTGAAATTAGGCACACTTCATTTGTGAAGTGTGGCTATAAGACTTTACCCACACTCCAACATGTGGGAAACTCAATTTTTCCCACACTTCCCACCAAAACTGTGGCTGAACAAATATAATATTAGTTATTGTGTACTTTTAGGCACAAATATCCTCTAACTGTGGCTAACAAAACAAAATAATAATTCCTTGCCTATTCTAAACGCTTGTTTCTCCTATACATTTCTCTCTCTCCGCATCTCTTTCCTCTCTCTCTTTCCTTGTTACTTTTTCTCTCGACCTTCACTGCCTTTCTCCAACCCCCATCTTCAACCTTTGTCGCCTCCCATCTTTAACTTCCAAATCCTTACTTGCTATGGACATTGCGACCTTCCTCACTCCCGACGCCATCTCTCTCTAAATCGAGCCTTCATCTCTCTCTGCAGGTTGGGAATGAGGGGGGTAATTTTCAATTAAGTCACGGCAAGTACAAACAATTCACACAACAGATCACTTAGGTGACTAGTCACCTAATGTGATGAACCTGATACTTTGTTTCTATACTGAACTACGTGACCAATCAATTTATTTCCAAACTGAAATATGTGACCAGTCCTTTAATTGACAGTTTGTGTATGCTTGTGAATTTGTTCAAACACATTTGGATGCTATGCCAACTTAGGTTCCCAAAACATATTCAGTGAAGATGAAATCTGCGGGCTATCCACAACTACAACCTATTCAAATCCAGCGGTTCTAATGCAGCAGTTATAGGATGACCAGTCACACAGTTTTGTCCAGATTGTATGTCATGTCAAGTTGGTGCATTATTAAATCTGATTTTATGATTAGTCAACTTGTTAACAATTCACAAAAATGGACACAAGGTTTTGGTACCCGGAAAAACCCCAAAAGAGTAAAAAACTGGGGGTCTATCAGAAGACCAGCCTTCCACGATGAAACGGCAAAATGATGCCCAATACAGGGTTCAGACAATGCTCAAATCTAATGTACCTAGTCTTAGATGCAGCAGTCCCTCGTGCGGCTTCTTCTTCAATCGCTCCACCTCCAGTGGTACAGATGATTGGTCAATCACTTTCCAGAGAATACACACGTATGTCTTGTCAGCGGCACCAAATGTAGTAAGCTGTGATACTGTAAGACCAGTCACCAACAGAGTTAGAGAGAGCTACGGAGCTTCAGTAAATACGCTGGACAACTGGGTGTTCTAATGCACTAGTCACGAAACTGGGCAGAAAAACACAAAGTCAAATGACTCCTAATAAACTCAACCTTGTCTTATAAAATGCATGAACATGAAAGACAAGATTGCACACAACTATTTTGGACTTCTAACTATATGAGTTTGAAAATCATGGAAGCCAAAACAGTGAAGATACGAACTTCTTCAAAGTTTCCTTCAATATGAGTTATATGAAAACCGAAACTTAGTGAAGAAAATTCAAAACGCATGCCATCCTCAATATCTTACAAAGCTTCTATTTAAGTGAACTAAAAGCACTCAAGAAGACAAGATAGAATCGGAGAGGAAAAATGGCAGCACACTTGAAAGGTTTTTGAAAATGATATGAAGTTTTAGAACATAAAAACCCTAATGAGGTGTGAGAGGGGGTTTAGGCTTTATAGAAAGTGAGGATGGGTTTTGAACGGACAAGATGACTTCTAGAAATGAGCATGGACGGACCAGATTAATTCATCCCATTTAGCCATAGACAATTCAGAGATAGTGGGATGCCTTTGACTCCCCAGCGGTTAAAAGCATGCTTGACCGGACAAAAACATGATCTGTCAAAACTAGTCAAAACCGAGGTAGTGGGGTGTAGCTGACTATCCAACGGTTAAAAAGATGATTAGTCAACCCGGATAATGACCTGTTAAGACCTGATAAAACACTTATCTGTCAAGCAACTGACCACCAGTCATTGTCCGAGAAATCTAAGCTGTCAAAAGCAACGTTTAAGGTGAGCAGTCACCAAACATATGAAAACTGGAATTTTTATGAAGAACATATTTTTCTCAATTTTAAACCTAAGTTTATGAAAACCTTATGCATATGCAAATGATGCTAAATGCTGAATTAATCACAGTGCATCTGAACATGTCTTCATTTCTTGATCTTCACTTCACTCACCTATCACTAAGCTTCAACCTAACCTCTAAAACCTAAATTGAGCATGTGAATGATTTTACAATGTTTTTGTTACAAGGATAGCCAATATTACATTATGTCTAAGATACAAATATCCTACACTCTCTCTTCTGGTCAAGTTATTCCATGGTGGTCTAGCAGTGATGTCGCGGTGGAGTTTGAGGTGTGGGGCTTCTTTAGTTCATCGTCTATGTTGGGCTTCACAAGTTCTTGAGCTAAGTCTTAATTGCTTGCTTGAATTGGTGTGAAATTGAACTTTTACAAAACCCTAACTTTTGTTAATTTCGATTGTGCGTGAAATTGAACTCTGTGAAACCTAGTTGGTTTGGATTTGTACCGGTCAAATTCAATTTTGATATTTAGAGTTAATTTTCTTACATTTTAATTCAATTCTAGGGTATGTGGATATGGTATTTAGGTTTACTTCTCTTTATTTTGTTGCAATTTCTTTGAATAAGTTTATCTTTAGTTTTTGGGTTTTCAAATTTGCTAAGTTCAAGGCTCAAAGTGTTTATTCCCAGTATGCATCGCCAGTTCATGAATTTGCCTGCCGACCAAAGACCATAAAGAGGAGGAATGGAATCCACAATTGCGTGCAGGGGATGGTAGGATGTTGTTGACAAACAAAGAAGGAAATCAGACCTTTAAGTCCTAGAATCCATCGTTAATCGATTCCACATGGTAAGGTTTGGCCGTTGGATGACAGTACTGTGTCAATTAATTGTTCGGCATGTGATTGAGTTGCTGCAATGTGCAAATTTGATTGCTTATACAGAGTGTTTGATGTATCTAAGAGCATCTCCACCCACGTAGGCGCAGGCGCAGGCGCGAAGTGGGCTATTGCCCTCTTCTTGCCTTCCGTCGAAAAAACAGCTCCCACCAACGTAGGCGTAGGCGCAAGCGATCACTATTTTTATTTTTTTTTTCAAAAACATGTATAAGAATTATCACCAACATTATTAAATATTCCCTTTTGTTGTCAAATAAATTTTACATACAAATAATTATCATAAAAAAACATGTAGAATTATCATATGTTAAATTTTATTTGTGCTTAAAATTTAATATTACATTCTTAAAAAAATTGACATTAAAAATATAAAAAAAATTGTGATTTTTTGTAAACGAAAATGTTGATTTTATATAAAAAATTAAAAAAATTAATTTTGAAGTGTTCGGTAGCCACTGCCGAACACAAAAATCAGCCCAAAATCGTCGTTCGGCCTCCACTCCCGAACACTCTCACCCTCACTCGCCCCCACTCGCTCGTGCGTTGCACTCGCCCGAATAAAAAAAAAAAAAAATACAGTGCGTTTTGATGTCAGCTGGGGCCCACATCCAACTCACCGCCCTCAGGCGCGGGCGCGGGCGACACTCGCCTTCGCCTCCGCCCGCCGAGCACTCGCCCTCCTCTCGCCTTAGCCCAAAATCGCCGCTGTAGCATGAACAGGGCCGGCTGAAGGCCAGCCCTCGCCTACGCCTTCGGTTTGGCCTTCCCGGTGGAGATGCTCTAAGAGTGGTTAGCTTGTTCTTAGGGATTACCTTTATTCAGTACTCTGCAGAGGGTTGTTGATGTTTTCAATTTTTTATTGTTGTATCTATTATTTTCTCTTGTGAGTTTCATGATTCCTGCCTAAAGATCATGATCTGTCTACTCTGTCAAAGTTCTATTATACTTTTTCAATTCTGCAATTCATATGTGGTTTCTTGCTCCTGGATTTGATAAAGAATGTGTTGAATTACGGTTCAAAATTAGGAATTGGGAAAGTTTCGTCTAAGTCCTATTTTGGGTAGTAATTGGTTTGTTCTTTTCCTTGGTATGGAAGGTTAGGGTTTTTCCTGTCCTGTTTGAATTTAGGTGACTTATTCTAATGGGATTAGGAGTTTGGTTATGCCTATAAATATGCTGACTATGTGATGCATATTGTTAAGGGTGTAAAATCTGTTTGTAATCTTCTTTTGTTTAGTGAAGATCCTCGTCGTTTTCGCTGGTGGATTAGGCTTTCGCCAAACCGCGTTAAATCTTGTGTTCTTTCTTTGTTTGTTGGTTATTCGTATTTTGTCTTCGTTGAATTCTCTATTGGCGTTTGATTAGCTTCCGTGTAATTCACAACAAAGTGGTATCAAGAGCATAGGTTTCGGTTTGGATTTTTTGAATGCCAGTTTACCATGAAGTCTGTACCGACGTCGACAAGATATGAGATTGAAAAAGTTCTCCAAGAGTAATGATTTTGGCCTTTGGTGCATAAAGATGTTTGCCTCGCTAGTTCAACAAGGTCTCTTGAAGGCGCTATATGGTAAGAAAGCATTACCATAAGATATGTCTGAAGATGTTAAAGCTGCTTTGAACTCTAAAGAATTGACAAAAAGGACTTATGTAGTGAAATCTGACTGCCTAGTGGTTTATGGGAAGAAGAAGTCCAAGTCCAAATTTGAGAACAACACATGTCACTACTGTAAAGAGGAAGGACATTAGAAAGCTGATTGCCCAAAACTCAAAGGAAAGTTCAAGTCGGAGGATAAGGCCTCCACTTCGATAGCTGTTGGAGAATTTTGTTCTGAACTTCTGTGGGTGTTACAGAAGCAGGTGGAGCTTGATATCAATCAAGCATTCGGTGTGTGTTTGGTGTCTTCGTTTGTTCGACAGGTTTTTTGTTTGATCTTTGTTGAAGAATTTAGGTTCTTCGTTTGGATTTGTTTTGGATCAAATTTGTTCCTGTTTGCAAGTTCGAGTTTTGCTTGGATTTGGTTTGTGTTTGTTATTGGTATGCAGGATTAGAGTAGTGCATTTGGATTCAGATTTGTTTCGGTGGAAAAGACTTTCGGTGTAGGTTTCACTATTTTGGAAGCTCGATGGAGTTTCGCTTTGATGGAGATTATGAAGATTTGATAATTTCTCGCCGAGGTGGAGATTGTTGAATTACGGCTCAAAATTAGGAATTGGGAAAGTTTCGTCTAAGTCCTATTTTGGGTAGTAATTGGTTTGTTCTTTTCCTTGGTATAGAAGGTTAGGGCTTTTCTTGTCATGTTAGGATTTAAGTGACTTATGCTAATGGGATTAGGAGTTTGGTTATGCCTATAAATATACTGACTATGTGATGCATATTGTTAAGGGTGTACAATCTGTTTGTAATCTTCTTTTGTTTAGTGAAGATCCTCATCGTTTTCTCCCGTGGATTAGGCTTTCGCGGAACCGCGTTAAATCTTGTGTTCTTTCTTTGTTGGTTATTCGTACTTTGTCTTCGTTGAATTCGCTATTGGTGTTTGATTAGCTTCCGCGAAATTCACAATAGAATGTTGTTTGGTATTTTTCTCTTTGTCAATAGTAACTTGGCTCGGCATTAAGAGTTAAGGATTAAGATGTTAAGTTAATCAACTATAGATAAAAAAGAAGTTCTCAGCCAAGAACTCATACCCATTAATTCTGTAAGTGTGTAGTTAAATTCGAACTGAATGACTTTGGCCTCCAATGGAAGGTTCCCCTGCAAACCAACTCTATTATCACGAGGTTGAGCTCCCTAACAATCATTCTTATTATCGATCTTAATGTAATTCTGAAGGACTTCTGAATGTTTTTCCCAGCTTGTACTAAATATTGATTCCTTTATTTGATTATGTAGGACACTGTGATGGTGTAAGGTTTATTGGGAGAAGTTTCGAGAGCATGTGAAAGATGGGAGAAGTTGGACCCTGACAAAAGATATGTGTTGCGTGTTTCATTTATAAAAAGTGGTACTTCATGGTACAAAAATGCTTAGGCCTACATAGAATCCCAGATTACTTGCTATACATCAAAGACATTCAGTTTGCTACTACTCTTGGGATTACCTTTATTGTTACTCTATGTTCTTTTTGAAAAAACTGCCAAGTTACTTCCTTTATGAGCATGTTACTCTATGATATTTGATTCCTAATTATAATAGAAGTACTGTTTTGCCAATCACATCACTCTTTTGAAAACTTAGATCATGAAGGGTCCTGCTTTCCTAATCATGAGGTATTCTCTATTTTCATGTCTCTGTATCAGCATGTGTGTCAGGTATGCTTTGTGAAATTTGAAGTTTTAGTATTGTTAATGTGCATAAAAGTTTCTCCTAGTATGTAGCCAATCCATGAACAATTTAGGAAGAGAGGTGATTTTGGCACACCCAAAATCACCTCCTGCATACCCCTCTTTAATTTTGACCGTTGGATTGCATTATAAAAGAGGAATCAACAGCCGGGATCATACAAGGGAATGTAGGAGGTGATTTTAGGTGTGCTAAAATCATCTCCCTTTAGGAATAGTGTTCCGTTAGTATTCTATAACTTTTAGGGACAAAAGTCGTTATGTTAAGAAGGTGTTGAAGATTCAGAAGCAAAAGGGAAAAGCAGTTTAAAAAAGCTAGATTGGCAATTCTAGTGATTTAATTAGCTTCTAGAGTGGTTTTTTGCTTATTTCCATTTTGTACTTCTACTCTTTGTTTACAGGGGCAGACAGGGGTAAGTTTGAGTTTAAAAAATGTGAGCAATTGTATTGGGCGTTTATTGATTTTTTCTGTTTTGAACACTTGCATTGGGTGTTTATTGATTGTTTTGAGCACTTATATTGGGTGTTTGTTGCATATCAGTTGTGAGCACTTGTATTGGTTGTTTTAGTTGATGGGTTTTTGCTATCTAATGAATTTGCTACATTTAAATGATTTTGTTGATCTTCTTATGTGTAAATCTAAAATGGGACTTGGAAGCGTGTATGAGTGTGCATTTGGTTATGTGCATTTTTCAGGTACAGCTTTTTGTTTGTTTACCACTAATTATACTTGTAATTGCGTACTCACTGTTATCTCATTCTTATGGGTGTTCATTTTTGCAATAAATTGCTCTCGATGTGTGTTTTGGTGTGTAATGCATATATATATATATATAGGAAAAATATGAGCAGTTGTAAAGATATAAGGTTAGCATTTGGGATGAGTGTTTGGTTTATGATACATCATCTAAGAGTGCCATTCATGACCTAGAAAGACACTTCATAGGTTTGGGCTTAAGTCTTTAAACCTGCAGTGCTAGGATTTTGACTAACTTTAGGTGAAAATTGAATTTTTTTATGCTCCAAGATGCATGATTATTGAAACTTATAGAGTTTTATATATCTCTAGTATGCATCTCTTATATATCTGCTATTATCTGAATTCATTTGTGCTTGTTCAGGGACTTTAACAGAATACTTAACTCCTCTTACCAAGTACCATAGAATTATTCTCACCATTGTGCTATGAATTTGCAGGGTCTAGTTAAATCAAGAGGAAGCATCTGGATCTCTATAAGTTGGCATGATGCTGATGAAAATGGTTCCATGTCGGAGATTTTTGTTATAATGACTTAGGTTGTGTCAATCTAGTTTAAATTTGGAACAATTAGTTCTCACATTTCAATTACAGTGGATGCATACATTTGCAAAGAAATTCAATATGAAAATACATTTATGGTCTATTGTTATTGTTCTCTTTCATTGTGGTTTATTGATATAAGTTTGTGATTTAACCTCAATTTTAATTATGCATATATATTTTTTTTTTCTGTAATCCACTCTCAAGCCACGGTTGCATCAACCGTGGCCAACAACATAATCAGGGTGTAGGATATTTTATGATTGGCTATCCTTGTCACAAAAACATTGTAAAGAATGTAACAAGCTCAATTAGTCTTTAGGTTTTATTTCTAGATTTTAGGAAATTTGAAGAAGCTTGGAAGTTGTGAAGATAGATGATGATTGAAGATGCATTCACATGTAGGGTTCATTT
This sequence comes from Spiraea crenata, assembly GCA_033992175.1. Lineage (NCBI taxonomy): Eukaryota > Viridiplantae > Streptophyta > Magnoliopsida > Rosales > Rosaceae > Spiraea > Spiraea crenata. The sequence continues at coordinate 184,898 of JAVBHV010000045.1, read as the reverse complement.
GCATTAATATTTTGTCAAAAACTGGTCCTTATGTTTTCTTGTCAAAAACGTTTTCAAAACACTTTAAGGTTTTTCACTTGTTCCTACAAGAATAAGGAATTCAGTTTTGCTGTGACTAGTCATCTTATTCCTGCACGTGAAGTTGACTGCTTTATCTGGCAGTTGATTAAACAGCCCACTCTATTAACCGCTGGTCAGTCAACTGCACCCCACTCACTCGGATCTGCCTAGGTTAATTTAAAAAGGAGAGTTTAAGGTTTAATCTCAGCCGTTCATCTCTTATCTCTTTGTGTCTATATAAACACAACTTCATCTTCAATAACGGCTAGGGTTTTCAAGCTAAAGATTTCATAAATTTTCTGAAAAACTCTCTTTGACTAGCTGCATTTTTTTTTCCTCTCCGGTTCTTACTTGCCTTCTTGAGTGCCTAGTTCACTTATATAGAAGCCTTATAAGAAAGTGAGGATAGCTAGTATTTGAATCTTGTTTTCAAAGTTGTTTTCAATAGAAATCACATTAAGCAAACTTTGAAAGAAGGTTCATCTTTCCTAGTTCGGCTTGTTTTGAAGTTTCTATACTTTGAGTCGAGTTAGGAGTGTGCAACACTTGTCCCCCATGTTCATACATGTTTGTAGACGGTGTTGAGTATTAGAGGTCTCTGACCTTAGTAGGTTTGCTGCCCAGTTTATAGCTGCAAGCATCAAACACAGCCACGATTTATTTCCTGCAAGTTTACAACTTTCTGGAAATAAGTCTGTGACTGGTCACAAATCATCACAGCATACATTGTCGGTGCCACGTTAGAGGAATACTTGTGTATGTCCTTGTAGCGTGTTGACCAAGCAAGGATCCGCTGGAAGTGAAGTGATTGAGAAGAAGCCGCACGAGGGACTGCTGCATCTAAGTTAGGTAACTAGATATTGAGCTTGGTCTGAACCTTGTATTGGGCATCTTTTGCCATTTCATAGTGGAAGGCCGGTCTTCTGATAGACCCCCGGTTTTTTATCCCTTTGTGGATTTTTCCGGGTACCAAAACTCTGTGTCCATCTCTGTGTACTGTTAAACATTCGGCTAAACTAAAATTGGTTTTAATTTCGCACAAGTTCACTTAACATGCAAACTGGATAATTATGCCTGACTATTCATCTTAACTGCTGCATTAGAAACGCTGGTTTGATATAGTTGTAGTTGTGGATAGCTCACGAATATCAAACTCACTGATTTCGTTGAGGACCTAAGTTGGCATTGCATACGAGTGTTGTTCATCAAAGCACAAGCATCCACAAGTAATATCCATCAAGTACTTAATCTGTTAAAGTTCATCACACTGTGACTGGTCATCTGTGTGATCTGTTTGTGTTGTTTGTTAATTAAGAGGGAAATAATTTAAAATACCCCCTTCATTGCCAACCTGCAATTGGTATCAGAGCAGGGCTTTAGACATACTTAAAGTAAGGTCTTGGGTTGGTTGGTTTAAGGGTCTAGACAATGGAGAGAGATCGAGTAGCCGGTTCGGTGAACTCACCTCCATACTTCAATGGCACAAACTAAGCTGCCTGGCGAGATAAGTTCGAAATCTTTCTTGATGCGTATGATGAATTTGCTTTCCAATATTTGTCTGTTGAATGGCGTCCTCCGTTTAGAATTGTTGACGGTGAGAGAGTGAACATACCTAGAGATGATTGGACACAGGTTCAAGGTCAATGCATCAAATGCTAATAAAAAGGCTAGGAACGCCATAGCTGTTGCCGTCTCCAGTGCACAATATTCACATATTCAGCACTGTACAACAGCTAGGGAAGCGTGGGACAGGTTGCGTGTCATTCACGAGGGTGATGACCAGGTTAGGGACCTAAAGCTTGAAATGGTCCTGTCCGAGTTTGAAGAACTCAGGATGACTGATTCAGAGAGCTTCTCTGATTTCTATCTCAGACTTGAGAGTGTCACCAATGCCGCGATGAGTCTAGGAGCACCTATTTCAGAGTTAACAATTGTTCAAAAGATATTGAGGGTGTTACCAAAGAGGTTTTCCGCGAAGAAGACCGCAACCAAGGAATGTCAAAACATGTCCGACATAAAACTTCCAAAACTTGTAGGAAAATTGAAAACCTATGAACTTGAGTTAAAATTGGAAGAAAGCATGCATAAGAAGGATAAAGGTGTTGCACTGCAGAGTGTGACTGATCAAGTTGAGCTGAAAAGTTCAAAAACAGAAAAGTCATCTTCGATTGATGATGACATGGCTTTGTTTGTCAAAAGATTTAGAAGAATTCTCAAGGATAGGAAGGATCACAAGGGTGGTGCGAACTACCCTAGAGAGTCAAAATTCAAACCACAGGGTGAAGGGTCAAATGAAAGGAAATTTGAAAAGAATTTTGGATCAAGAGATAACAAGTTCAAGAAGGGTCCAGTTAAGTGTTATACCTGTGGTGGGACTGGTCATATTTCTGTGGATTGTGCTAACAATAGGAAAGGGTCTAACAAAGGCAAGGATAAAGCCTTGAAAGCCTCTTGGAGTGATAGTGAGGATGAGGAATCACATCACTCTGACTCTTCTTCAGATAATGAAGATGATGAGATTGCCTTTGTTGTTAGAATTTCTGATCACAACTCAGCGGGTGAGGAATCCGAGTCGGGTTCACAACACATGACTGATGACGACCAGTCACCCTGAGATGTATTGTCCTGTTTTTCATGACTATGACTCTCTTCCCGAGAATCAAACTTATGAGAAGATGTGTGAAAGGTATGATGCCTTATTTGATGAAACTTGTGTGATCAAAGCTGATAGCATTGAGCTGAAAAAGCGTTGTAATGAATTAGAGTTGGAAAAGGCTGCACTTTGTCTCACTTTGCAAGATTACGAGACCGGTCAGTCTAGCAAAGGAAGAGAAAATGCAGATGCCCAGTCGCATAGGTCAAGACTTGAGATTATGTATGAACAGTTGTCTGTTGATTTTGAAAGAGTTAAAAAGGAAAATATTGACCTTAGACATCAGTTGAGTAACTCGGAACACAGTGTTAATCTTATGCATAGTAAGAGTCTTAAGTTGAAAGAAGAAGTTGAGTCACTCAAACAATCTAATGTCTACTTGGTTGGGTACAATAAATTACTGCAAGAAAAAGTTAATGACCTGTCAATCGGTTCAGCAAAGTTAGACAAGATGCTAAATGTTGGAAAATGTTTTCATGATAAAACTGGTTTAGGATATGTTGCTGGTGAGTCATCTACTTCAGTTTCTCAACCTAGGTTTGTCAAAGCTAGTGAGCCACACTCACCGAAGTCACTGGTCATCACAGTTCCACAAGAACCTAGGGGCAATAATCATAAGAAGAGTCACCAAGTGTTGTCTAGTTCCACTGCTCACACAAGAACCAGATTTGTACCCACGTGTCACCACTGTGGAGTAACTGGTCACATCAGACCTAAGTGCAGTAAGCTAAAAGTCAAGAGTTTGTCAAAACACAATAGCTCACTTAGAGAACAGGTTGATTTGTTGCTTGTTGAAGTAACCAGAATTTCAAAGCTTGTTGAGTCATCCTCTTCACCACCTAGTAAGTCCAAGACTAAATGGGTAAAGAAAAAGGAAAAGTGTTTGGTTGCCTTGTCTGTCTTGAATTTGCGTGATCCAACTCGTTGGTACATCGATAGTGGCTGTTCCAAACACATGTCTGGTAACAAATCTGTCTTTGTAAAGCTTAATGATTTTGATGGTGGTTTTGTTGAGTTTGGGGGAGGAGAAACAGCAAAAATGACTGGTCAAGGAAGTGTTCAACTTCCGGGTTTGCCTCTACTCGAAGGAGTAAGGTATGTAGAAGGCCTTAAGTCCAACCTCATTAGTGTCTCACATTTATGTGATCAGTGGGCAGATGAAGTCTGCATGTCTACAAGAGGTTGTAGGATTGTTGATAGCAATGGTCATGATTTAATTCAAACAGGTAGGTCAAGTGACAATTGCTACACACTTGATAGTCAAATCTTGGCTGCCAAGTTGACCTGTCACTCTGTGACTGATAAGACCACGTCCTTATGGCACCAAAGGTTGGGACATATGAATATAAATGATTTGTACACCTTGGCTAAGAAACAACTTGTTAGAGGTCTTCCTAAGCTAGACAAGCCGTCAAAGCACATCTGTGGTCCTTGTGAATTGGGAAAACAGTCACGTGTTGCACACAAGAGAGTCAAAGATGTTGGAACTTCACATCCTCTTGAACTCATTCACATGGATCTAGTTGGTCCGGTTCAAACCGTGTCTGTAGCAGGTAGAAAGTACATTCTTGTGATTGTTGATGATTTCTCTAGATATACTTGGGTGTCCTTCTTGAGAAAAAAGTCGGATGCTTTTCAAAATTTAGTGACTGTGTTCAAACAAATTCAGAATGAGGTGTTGGCTGGTCATCCCTCTATTGTCAGAATTAGGACTGATCATGGTACTGAATTTGAGAACTCTTTGTTTGCTGATTTCTGTGCTAGCATGGGGATCAAACATGAATTTTCGGCTCCAATTACTCCTCAACAAAATGGGATTGTTGAGAGGAAAAATAGAGTCTTGATTAAGATGGCTAGGGTGATGCTAAATAGCAAAAATCTAGCCAAGAATCTGTGGGCCGAGGCCATTAACACTGCTTGCTATATCTTGAATAGAGTCTACTTGAGACCAGGCACGGACCAGACTCCCTATGAGATCTGGAAGGGAAAGAAACCTATGATTAGTCATCTTAGGGTGTTCGGCAACACTTGATACATTCTAAGAGATAGGGAACACTTAGCGAAGTTTGATCCAAAGAGTGATGAAGGCATCTTCCTTGGATATTCCACGACTAGTCGAGCCTATAGAGTCTTCAACCTTAGAACCAATACCATCATGGAATCCATTAATGTCACAATTGATGATCTTGATGCATCAATTGATCAAGCTGTAGATGATGATGGGTTGTTCCCGGAAAAGGTCACTGAGTCTACTAGTAGGACTCAGGCAGAAAATGATGATGGGTCATCAGATTCTGACTCTGACAGTTCAGAGAGTTCTAGACAGCCACCGAAAAAGAAACCAAACTGGGTAGTGTCTAGACATCCTGAAGACAACATCATTGGGTCAGTCAAGGAAGGAGTAAGAACTAGAAGTCAAATCCAAAGTGAAATTGCAAATGTTTGCTATGTGTGCACTGTGGAACCTAAGAATATTAAGGAAGCTCTTGTCCTGATGATAATCTTCAAAAGAACTAAATCAGTTCATAGAACCAAGTGTGGACTCTTGTCAAGAGACCCGTCACTTCAAATGTCATTGGGACTAAGTGGATCTTTAAGAACAAGAGTGATGAGACCGGAAATATTGTGAGGAACAAGGCTAGACTTGTTGCTCAAGGGTATTCTCAAGTTGAAGGAATTGACTTTGAGGAAACATTTGCATTCGTAGCTAGACTTGAGTCCGTTAGGTTGTTGTGTGCTATTGCTTGTCATCTAAAATTCAAGTTGTACCAAATGGATGTCAAAACGGCCTTTCTTAATGGTTACTTGAATGAGGATGTGTTTGTTGAACAAGCAAAAGGTTTTGAGGATCCTCATATGCCGGATGGTGTTTTTAAGTTGAAAAAGGCATTGTATGGTTTGAAGCAAGCTCCTAGAGCTTGGTATGATAGACTGTCTAGTCATCTTCTGTCCAATGGATACACTCGTGGATCCGTTGACAAAACCTTGTTCATCAAGCGGTTAAAGAATGATGTGGTTGTTGCACAAATTTATGTTGATGACATTGTGGTTGGGTCTACTTCGGAATTTCAAGTTCAACAGTTCATAAAGATTATGACTAGTGAGTTTGAGATGAGTCTAATTGGTGAATTAAATTACTTTCTTGGATTGCAAGTTAAGCAAGAGAAGACTGGTCTCTTCATTTCTCAATCCAAGTATGCTGCAAACCTTGTTAGCAAATTTGGATTCTCCTCTGCCAAACCTGCTAGGACCCCCATGAGTAGAACCACTAAGCTGTCTAGTGATAAGAAGGGCAAGAGTGTTGACCAGACACTCTACAGAAGCATGATTGGCAGTTTGCTGTATCTTACTGCCAGTAGACCAGACATCTCCTTTTCTGTTGGAGTTTGTGCGCGATTTCAAAGTGATCCTAGAGAGTCTCATTTGCATGCTGTGAAAAGGATCATCAAGTACGTTAGTGGGACTCTATCATTTGGTATTTGGTATACTTTTGATACAAATACTAACTTGGTTGGGTTTAGTGACGCTGATTGGGCGGGTTGTAGTGATGACCGGAAAAGTACTTCCGGTGGTGTGTTTTACCTTGGCAATAACATGGTCTCTTGGTATAGCAAGAAACAAAATTCAGTGTTATTGTCTACTGCCGAGGCTGAATACATTGCGGTAGGAAGTTGTTGCACACAGTTACTATGGATGAAACAAATGCTTTGTGACTATGGTATTATCCGTGACCAGTTCACCATCTACTGTGACAACACTAGTGCCATATGCATATCTGAAAATCCCGTGCAGCACTCTAGAACCAAGCACATTGATATTAGGCACCACTTCATTAGGGATCTCGTTGAGTCAAAGATTTTAATGCTCAAATTTGTGCCTTCGGAAAAACAACTTGCTGATATTCTGACCAAACCCTTAGATGATCAGGTTTTGACTGGTCTTCGAAAGAGTCTTGGAATCTGTGTTATGGAATAACTGTGACTAGTCGTAGTCGGTGCTTGTACATATTTCAGTTTCCTGCATATCATGCATCATGAAAAATGGAAAATTCCCAATCAGTCTAGTCTCTTTGGATTGGTACTCTCAATTAAATGCTTGATGAATATAATTGAAGTCCTAGGTTAAGTCACATGTTCATAATCCCATTTCTTGTCAAAAGAATAAAGAGTATGAGTTTTAAAAGCTTGATTGGTTTAAATTTGTTCTCTTCACTTTTCTAAAAACTCTTATTTCTTTATGATGATCTTTTGTGTAACCTCTTGTGATTTCAAAAGAAATGTGTAGTCAAAAATGGAGAATTTCCTCGAAAATGAAAACGAGAAGGACAATAAGGCCCTAACTCAAAAAGAAAAATAAAATAAGAATAAAAGTTTTGGGCTTGAGTCAAAATAAAGATGTGTCAATGTTACACCACTCCTTAAAAAGTTTAATGTGTTCATCACATACCTACACTTAAAATCAAATTTTCAAGTTGTCACTATTTTGAAAGTCTATAAGTGTTGTGGGTACATGATTTAGTGTGTAATCAAATGGTAGTCGATTTTCTTTGGAATTCTTACTCAATATGATCTAGACTTCCCATTCCCAAATGTGTCATGTGATCTAGTCATTAAATCAATTATATTCTCTAATCATGTCATTGGGAGTTCGAATTTAAATATGAGTACAAGTTTGGTTATAAAAATAAGTCATGCATTCTATAAACTTGTCACATACATCATTTGTCAAGCACTAACTATTGAGTTGTCACATTATGCACCATACCTAGTTGTTAATCCGTTATTATATTTTTGATCATTAAAATTTTTGTTTCGGATACTTAGTATGTGTGTGATGATTGATGATGTGTAAGTGGTGTGGAATAACTTATTGCACCGGTTGAGTGTTTAGTTGTGTGGAAAGGGTTCTTTAAGAGAGTTGTCTCTTCACTTTCAAATCCCCCTTCTCCCCTCCACTAGATGACCGACACGTTACTGCTGGTGCATGTACCGAAGGTTTCTTCAACGTTCCATGGCAGCTTTTGGAGTTTTTGAGGCGTTAAAGTGTTTAGGGTTCCCATACGGTACTTACACTCCTGTCACCGCTCATAAAGGCCTTTTACTTTTCGGATATCTTCCAAAAATCTCTGCAAATTTCTCCCAAAGATTTCCAAACTTCCCAGATTTTCAAAATCCTTCAAGAAATCATGCTGTTCTTCCTTGCTCTCGCGTCCCTTGTCCATCTGTACTTCAATTCGGAGGACTCCGATGATGAAGTCCAAATCGTTCGGCCAGACTCCCCTCCGGCTGAGCCAGCAACCTCTTCCGTCTCTGCTGTCGGATCTGTCTTCAATGGTGCTGGGCCATCCAAACCTACCATGTCCGTTCATGAAGACGATGAGTCATCACCGTCTGAACACTCTCTGCATGCCGAACCTACTGCTCCTACCAATGAGGCAGAATCTGCCGAACCTGCCTCACCTGTCGAACCAGCAGCACCCATTGAACCGCCCAAGGAGAAGAAGAAGGGTCGAGTGAAGGTGAAAGCAAATCGCCAAAGGAAGTCCCCTCGAAACCCTCTACCAATGGTTAGCCACACTCGGTTTGTGAATGAAAGCGCGCGTAGATACTATGACCAAGTCTCCACACGCATGGTTGTCACCGAGCGTGAGTATCCAATTCTTGACTTTTCGTCCGAAATTGTCACTTCTCTAGGTCTAGGTTGGCTCCAAACTGCAGTTAGGCACTTCAATTTGAAAAATCTCTTGTCGGTACCCTCTAGTTCATTTAGATTCAATCTCACGGTGGTTAGGGAATTCTTTGCAAATTTTCCTAAATTAAATGAATTTTCATATGATGTTGAAGTTAATGTGCGAGGTCGAGTCATAAGGATCAGTCCATCCATCATATATGAATACTTTGGGTTAAATAGTATGGATAACCATGATGCACATACTGCCTATCTAGAAGAGTCAAGTCGTTTTCTCATGCCGGATTTCTCTGTAATTGCATTTCATGATCCTGATTTGGTCTTGGAACTAGGTAATAAACCATGTAGGTCTCACCTATCACCAAGTTATCGGTTGTTGCTGCATATCATTAAGACCAATATTCTGCCTACCGGCAATGCAACAAATGTCACTTTAGAAGCCGCTAGATTAGCTGTTCTCATTCAGCACCATTTTCCGATTCCGTTTGGTCATATTATCTACGATTCCATCATGTCTAAAACGCGCAACACAGGAAAGATAGAAGGCACTCGTGCTTCCATTGTCTTTCCTTGTTTCATTCACCATCTGTGTGAGAGGGCAGAGGTACCTATGGATGAGTCAAGGATGACTACATGAGTTTGAAGGGTGCTATGACTGAGGCCTTGCTGCAGAAAAGTGAGAAAGCGGTTACTAGTGCGCGAAATGCTAAATTGTCCATTGGACCAGTTTCACCGGCTAATCTGTCTTCAACGATCAATGCTGCAGTGAAGAAAGCTCTTAAGGAAATCAGTGCTAAATGAAAGAAGAAGTCTTCGCAGCGTTCGTTGAAGAAAAAGAAAATCTGAGATGGGTGTCTTGTTGTTGTTGGTCCACATTTTCTGTTGCTTGTCCGTTGTTTAGGTTGTTGTTTTCTTCTAATATTCTGTTATGTGTTACTTTGTCTGGTCAAGAACATTTTATGCTTAGAAATTTTGCTGGTATGTACCTTAATTGCCCGCTGTGAACATTGGGGCTTATTTTGCTGTGACTAGTTTATGTTCTGTCCTAGTTTGTTAAAGTGGTTGTGTTTAGTCTCTCTCTCACTATTGCTCTTAGTTTATAATTGCTCCGTTTGTGCTATTCTCTCTCATTGCTCCCTGCTCCTTACTTTGTTGATTGGTATGTTTAAATATGCTTTCGTTGCTTACTCATTGTTTATATCCTTTGTCTTGCCATGACAAAAAGGGGGAGTAGATATTATATTCAATCACATGCTCTACTACTTAGGGGGAGTTTAATTATTGATGTTAGCATATGAATTTTACTTTGATAAAATTATGCTAGTTAGGGGGAGAATACATTCTATTGCATGCTGCCTTGAGTTTTCCTGCAGGTACTTTTTGACTAGTCAGCATAGTTAGGTTGGTGAGTGTGAGTGATGTGAGTTATGGGGTTGTTTTTGTCAAGGAAAGCCAAAGGGGGAGATTGTAGGATATTTTATGATTGGCTATCCTTGTCACAAAAACATTGTAAATAATGTAACAAGCTCAATTAGTCTTTAGGTTTTATTTCTAGATTTTAGGAAATTTGAAGAAGCTTGGAAGTTGTGAAGATAGATGATGATTGAAGATGCATTCACATGTAGGGTTCATTTGCATTAATATTTTGTCAAAAACTGGTCCTTATGTTTTCTTGTCAAAAACGTTTTCAAAACACTTTAAGGTTTTTCACTTGTTCCTACAAGAATAAGGAATTCAGTTTTGCTGTGACTAGTCATCTTATTCCTGCACGTGAAGTTGACTGCTTTATCTGACAGTTGATTAAACAGCCCACTCTATTAACCGCTGGTCAGTCAACTGCACCCCACTCACTCGGATCTGCCTAGGTTAATTTAAAAAGGAGAATTTAAGGTTTAATCTCAGCCGTTCATCTCTTATCTCTTTGTGTCTATATAAACACAACTTCATCTTCAATAACGGCTAGGGTTTTCAAGCTAAAGATTTCATAAATTTTCTGAAAAACTCTCTTTGACTAGCTGCATTTTTTTCCCTCTCCGGTTCTTACTTGCCTTCTTGAGTGCCTAGTTCACTTATATAGAAGCCTTATAAGAAAGTGAGGATAGCTAGTATTTGAATCTTGTTTTCAAAGTTGTTTTCAATAGAAATCACATTAAGCAAACTTTGAAAGAAGGTTCATCTTTCCTAGTTCGGCTTGTTTTGAAGTTTCTATACTTTGAGTCGAGTTAGGAGTGTGCAACACTTGTCCCCCATGTTCATACATGTTTGTAGACGGTGTTGGGTATTAGAGGTCTCTGACCTTAGTAGGTTTGCTGCCCAGTTTATAGCTGCAAGCATCAAACACAGCCACGATTTATTTCCTGCAAGTTTACAACTTTCTGGAAATAAGTCTGTGACTGGTCACAAATCATCACAGCATACATTGTCGGTGCCACGTTAGAGGAATACTTGTGTATGTCCTTGTAGCGTGTTGACCAAGCAAGGATCCGCTGGAAGTGAAGTGATTGAGAAGAAGCCGCACGAGGGACTGCTGCATCTAAGTTAGGTAACTAGATATTGAGCTTGGTCTGAACCTTGTATTGGGCATCTTTTGCCATTTCATAGTGGAAGGCCGGTCTTCTGATAGACCTCCGGTTTTTTATCCCTTTGTGGATTTTTCCGGGTACCAAAACTCTGTGTCCATCTCTGTGTACTGTTAAACATTCGGCTAAACTAAAATTGGATTTAATTTCGCACAAGTTCACTTAACATGCAAACTGGGTAATTATGTCTGACTGGTCATCTTAACTGTTGCATTAGAAACGCTGGTTTGATATAGTTGTAGTTGTGGATAGCTCACGAATATCAAACTCACTGATTTCGTTGAGGACCTAAGTTGGCATTGCATACGAGTGTTGTTGATCAAAGCACAAGCATCCACAAGTAATATCCATCAAGTACTTAATCTGTTAAAGTTCATCACACTGTGACTGGTCATCTGTGTGATCTGTTTGTGTTGTTTGTTAATTAAGAGGGAAATAATTTAAAATACCCCTTCATTGCCAACCTGCACAGGGTTTACTTTAACCCACTCTCAAGCCATGGTTGCATCATCCGTGGCCAACAATATAATAATGGTATCCTATAATCCACACTCACGCCACGGTTTACTAATGGGGTGCCTAATGATCAATACAGACGACGAGTTAGGACACAGATGCTTGTGCAGTGCCTATTTGCGTTTTCCCATGGATATATGCGTTTAGGGCTTCAGGCACAGATAAAGCCTTCATAGCCACAGATTTTTTCTGTGCCCATTGTGCACTTTTTTTTTTGTATATATACATATATATATTGGTATCAGAGCCATAAGTGTTCTGATCAGTTAACTCATTCCGCCCAAGTGGCTGGTTATCTATTCCTTGATCTATCTACTGTTTATTTTCTATCTTCTATCCCTGTTTATCTTCTACATTAGAAATCTTCCCACACCAAACAGTAAGGACAGGTCCAAACAATAAGTCTCAGGTGAGGCGTGAGCTGAGGACGTGAGCGGCGAAGAAGAATTCTAAGGTTCGAGGTACACATGATAGAAAACAGTCATAACCAGTACGTCCTTCATTCTTTAGATTTCCTTTCTCTTGTTAAAAATGAGTCGAATCTTTAGATCCAATTCCTCAGTCAGCTCTAGGTCTAACCTAGATGGCATTCCTGATATAGTAAACAAAGAACATATTGAATACCAGTCAGATGAAAACGTTGATTTCACGGGTGGAATATACCCAAATCCCCAAAGACAATATTTACAGAAAGAAATGGTCTTTCAATGCTTTCAAAAGTTCACACCATGTCAAAACTGTTGAACAAGTTTATGCAATCAGTAAAGAACATGAAACATGCCAAATTTTCAGTCAAGAGTCAATCAAAGCCCATAAAAGAGAAGGATACAACTATATTCATATAGGATGTGTTCAAGTTGCAGTCAAACCCCTAACAAGACGAGGTCTGAACAATTCATTCCTCCTGTGTCTTAGAGATGCTAGATTTACCAATTTCAATGACAGTATTCTTGGAGTCATAGAATCCAGTCTTTATAATGGCCCAATCCATTTTGACTGTTATCCTGACTTCACAGTAAATGGCAATGATCCCCATATCCTAAAAATCTTAACTCTAAACATTAAGACTGTAGGATATAGAGTCCTAAACGGATCTCATTCATTAGCATTGATTTATAGAATCTACTATAAATGCACCGGAACCAACCTGAATGTCCAAGCAGTCAACAAAAGCCCAAAAGATCAAACTCTTCTCATTCAAAGTAACCAAAATAATGCCAATCCAAGTATGCTGCAAACCTTGTTAGCAAATTTGGTTTCTCCTCTGCCAAACCTGCTAGGACCCCCATGAGTAGAACCACTAAGTTGTCTAGTGATAAGAAGGGTAAGAGTGTTGACCAGACACTCTACAGAAGCATGATTGGCAGTTTGATGTATCTTACTGCCAGTAGACCAGACATCTCCTTTTCTGTTGGAGTTTGTGCGCGATTTCAAAGTGATCCTAGATAGTCTCATTTGCATGCTGTGAAAAGGATCATCAAGTACGTTAGTGGAACTCTATCATTTGGTATTTGGTATAACTTTGATACCAATACTAACTTGGTTGGGTTTAGTGACGCCGATTGGGCGGGTTGTAGTGATGACCAGAAAAGTACTTCCGGTGGTGTGTTTTACCTTGGCAATAACATGGTTTCTTGGTATAGCAAGAAACAAAATTCAGTGTCATTGTCTACTGCCGAGGCTGAATACATTGCGGTAGGAAGTTGTTGCACACAGTTACTATGGATGAAACAAATGCTTTGTGACTATGGTATTATTCGTGACCAGTTCACCATCTAATGTGACAACACTAGTGCCATATGCATATCTGAAAATCCGGTACAGCACTCTAGAACCAAGCACATTGATATTAGGCACCACTTCATTAGGGATCTCGTTGAGTCAAAGATTTTAATGCTCAAATTTGTGCCTTCGGAAAAACAACTTGCTGATATTCTGACCAAACCCTTAGATGATCAAATCTTGACTGGTCTTCGAAAGAGTCTTGGAATCTGTGTTATGGAATAATTGTGACTAGTCATAGTCAGTGCTTGTACATATTTCAGTTTCCTGCATATCATGCATCATGAAAAATGGAAAATACAAAATCAGTCTAGTCTCTTTGAATTGGTACTCTCAATTAAATGCTTGTTGAATATAGTTGAAGTACTAGGTTAAGTCACATGTTCATAATCTCATTTCTTGTCAAAAGAGTAAAGAGTATGAGTTTTAAAGTTTGATTGGTTTAAATTTGTTCTCTTCACTTTTCTAAAAACTCTTACTTCTTGATGATGATCAATTGTGTTACCTCTTGTGTTTTCAAAAGAAATGTGTAGTCAAAAATGGAGAATTTCCTCGAAAATGAAAACGAGAAGGACAATAATGCCCTAACTCAAAAAGAAAAAGAAAAAAAAAAATAATAATAAATAAAAAAAAGGTTTTGGGCTTGAGTCAAAATAAAGATGTGTCAATGTTACACCACTCCTTAAATTTCAATGTGTTCATCACATACCTACACTTAAGATCAAATTTCCAAGTTGTCACTATTTTGAAATTCTATAAGTGTTGTGGGTATATGATTTAGTGTGTAATCAAATGGTAGTCGATTTTCTTTGCAATTCTTACTCAATATGATTTAGACTTCCCATTCCCAAATGTGTCATGTGACCTAGTCATTAAATCAATTATATTCTCTAATCATGTTATTGGGAGTTCGAATTTAAATGTGTGTACAAGTTTGGTTATAAAAATTAAGTCATGCATTTTATGCTTTGTCACATACATCATTTGTCAAGCACTAGCTATTGGGTTGTCACATTATGTCCTATACCTAGTTGTTAATCCGATATTATATCTTTGATCATTAAAATGTTTGTTTCGGGTACTTGAGATGTGTGTGATAATAAAGTCTGGTTGAGTGGAATGTAGATTGCACCGGTTGAGTGTTTAGTTGTGTGGAAACGGACTCTTTAAGAGAGTTGTCTCTTCAATTCAAAATCCACCTTTTCCCCCTCACTAGATGACCGACACGTTGTGACTGGTGCATGTACCGAAGGGTTCTTCAACGTTCCATGGTAGCTTATGGAGTTTTTGAGGCATTAAAGATTCTAGGCTTTCTACACGGTACTTACACCTCTGTCTCCGTTCATAAAGGCCTCATCCTTTTCGGTTTTTCTCCCAAAAAGCCTTTGCAAAATTCTCTCAAGGTCTCAAACTCTCCCAATCTTCCCAAAAATCTCAAAAACTGCCAAACACCATGATGCTACTTCTTGCACTCGCATCTTTGGTCCACCTGTACTTCAATTCTGCGGATTCCGATGATGAAGTCCAAGTCATTCGACCAGAATCCCCACCTACCGAACCTGAAAATTCATCCGTCTCTGCAGCTGGGTCTGTGTTTAATGGTGTTGGACCTTCTTGCCCAGTCAACTCAGTTCCCATTGATGTTGAGCCTCCTCTTCCTACTGTCTCTGTTCACAGTGGGAATTCTTCTCCTCCATCCGAACACTCCTTGCATTCCGATACAATGGAGCCAGTTGCACCCGCCGTACCGATGGAACCAGTTGGAGATGATGAACAAGACGAACCGGTTACACCTGTCGAGCCATCAAAGAAGAAGAGTGGTGGTCGGAAGAAAGCCACAGCCAATCGCCGCCGACAAAACCCTCGCAATCCTCAGTCAATGATCAATCATCCTCGATTTGTGAATGAGGCAGCGAGTAGATACTTTGACCAAGTCTCTTCTCGCATGGTGGTCTCCGAAAGAGGGTATCCAATTCTTGACTTCTCTGTTGATCTAGTCACATCCTTAGGTCTAGGGTTTGTCCAAGATGTTGTTAGGTCATTCAATTTGGGATATTTGTTGTCAAGTCCTCCAAATGGGTTCAAGTTTAATCTAACGGTGGTTAGGGAATTCTTTGCAAATTTTCCAAAACTCGATGTATTTTCTTATGATGTGGATGTTGTAGTGTGTGGGGCTGTTATTCACTTTAACCCATCTATCATTTATGAATTCTTTGGGCTGCCTAGTCACACAGATCATGATGCATACACCACTTATTTGGAAGAGTCTAATCGTTTTCTTATGCAAGATTTCTCTATTTTAGCCTTTCATGATCCCGATCTTGTCTTAGGTGTAGGTGAAAAACCTTGTAGGTCTCATCTGTCCCCAGGGTACCGTCTGTTGTTGCATATCATTAAAACGAACATTCTGCCAACCGGCAATGCAGCAAACGTTACTTTGGAAGCCGCTAGACTAGCCATCCTCTTAGTACAGCGTTTTCCCATTCCGTTAGGTCACATAATCTTTGATTCCATTATGTCTAATACTCGGAACACGGGAAAAATAGAAGGAACTCGTGCATCTATTGTTTTTCCGTGCTTCATCCATCATTTGTGTGAACGTGCGGATGTGCCTATGGATGAGTCACAAGATATGTATGAGAGTCCTAAGAGTCCTATGACCGAAGACTTGTTGAAGAAAAGTGAAAAGGCTACTAAGATTGCTCGAGGTTCAAAACTGTCAATCGAACCAGTCTCTCCTGCAAATCTGTCTTCCACCATTGATGCTCCAGTGAAAAAGGCCACTGCCAAGGTCATTAAGGCTTTTAGTGCTAAGCGTAAGAGGAGGACCTCAAGGAAATCTGCCAAGAAAGACTGATCATGTTGTTGTGAAGTTGATTGCTGTTTTTTTTTCTCTGTTCTGTTTTTATTCTGTCTCGTCATGAACAATTTCTGCTTAAGTGTTATTTTGCTGGGATGTAACTTAATTGCCCATGATGAACATTGAGGCTTCTTTTTCTGTGACTAGTGCTATTTCTGTTTATGTTTAAATTGCTTGCTTGTGTCTAGTTGTGTTATTAAGGGGGAGTGCTCCCTCATTATTGCTTGCTGCTTATTGCATGTGCTCTAAAACTCCGTTTGTGCTATATATTCTCTCCCAACGGTACTCACTTAATAGTTGATTGATGCCTATATGGTTATGCTTCCGTTGTTTATCATACTCATTGTTACATCCTTTGTCTTGCCATGACAAAAAGGGGGAGTAGATACTTTAATCACATGCTTAGGGGCGTACTTTTTCGCATATACATTAACTCTGATATGACTATGCTAGTTAGGAGGAGAATACATTCTATTGCATGCTGCCTTGAGTTTTCTTGCAGGTACATTTTGACTAGTCAGCATAGTTAGGTTTGGTGAGTGTGAGTGATGTGAGTTATGGGGGTTGTTTTTGTCAAGGAAAGCCAAAGGGGGAGATTGTAGGTTATTTTATGATTGGCTATCCTTGTCACAAAAACATTGTAAAGAATGTAACAAGCTCAATTAGTCACTAAGTTTATATTTCTAGATTTTTAGGATATTGAAGAAGCTTGGAAGGTTGAAGATTGAAGATGCATTCATATAACACATTCATTTGCATAGTCTTTCTGTGTCAAAAATCTTGTCCTTTCTTTATTTAGTCAAAAGGTTTTAAACTCTTTAAAGCTTTGGACTTGTTTTCACAAGAATAAGGAATTTAGGATTTTCGTGACTGGTCATCTATTTCATGCACGTGAAGGTTGACTACTTTTCTGACAGATTGATTAAACAGCCCATGCTTTTATCCGCTGGTCAGTCAACTGCGCCCCACTCACTCGGATCTGCCGAGGTTGTTTTAAAAAGAGAGTTTAAGGTTTAATCTTGGCCTTTTATCTCTTATCCCTTTGTGTCTATATAAACACAACTTCATCCTCAATATCGGCTAGGGTTTTCAAGCTAAACATTTCATCATTTTTCTGAAAAAACTCTCTTTGACTAGCTGCATTTCTCCTCTCCGGTTCTTGCTTGCCTCCTTGAGTGCCTAGTTCACTTATATAGAAGCTTTATAAGAAAGTGACGATAGCTAGTCTTTGAATCTTGTTTTCAAAGTTGTTTTTCATAGAAAACACATTAAGCTAACTTTGAAAGAAGGTTCATCTTTCCTAGTTCGGCTTGTTTTAAAGTTTCCATACTTTGAGTCGAGTTAGGAGTGTGCAACACTAGTCTCTCATGTTCATGCATATTTGTAGACTTTGTTGAGTTTTAGAGGTCTCTTGACCTGAGTTGGTTTGCTGCCCAGTTTGTAGCTATAAGCAAGCAAATACAGTCACCTTTTTATTTCGTGGAAGTTTATTGCTTACTGGAAATAAATCTGTGACTGGTCATAAATCATCACAGCATATAGTTTCGGTGCCACGTTAGAGGAATACTTGTGTATCTCCTTGTAGCGTGTTGACCAAGCGAGGATCCGCTGGAAGTGAAGTGATTGAGAAGAAGCCGCATGAGGGACTGCTGCATCTAAGTTAGGTAACTAGATATTGAGCTTGGTCTGAACCTTGTATTGGGCATCTTTTGCCATTTCATAGTGGAAGGCCGGTCTTCTGATAGACCCCCGGTTTTTTTTTATCCCTTTGTGGATTTTTCCGGGTACCAAAACTCCGTGTCCATCTTTGTGCATTGTTAAACATTCGGCTTAATTAAAATCGGATTTAATTTAGCACAAATTCACTTAACATGCAAACTGGATAATTCTGCCTGACTAGTCACCTTAACTGCTGCATTAGAAACGCTGGTTTGATATAGTTGTAGTTGTGGATAGCTCACGAATATCAAACTCACTGATTTCGTTGAGGACCTAAGTTGGCATTGCATCTGAGTGTGGTTGATCAAATCACAAGCATCCACAAGTAATATCTGCTAAGTACTCAATCGAGTTAATCTGTTAAGTTCATCACACTGTGACTGGTCATCTGTGTGATCTTTGATTGTGCTGTGTGTTAAACAAAAGGGAATTATTGCCAACCTGCACAGAGTCTCAAAGTAAAATGTAAACCATATTCCTATCTCCCCCAGGTTTTCATTATGCCCCTTTTCATCCAAGTAAATCACTCCCATATTTCAGAGATATCTTATTTACCACTGAGTCAATAGCAATCAAACCCATTTATGACAAGAGTAACCAACCCAAGATACTCTACCATTCCGTCTATATCCAGAAAATCATCACCCAAGAACAATGGGGCAGTCAACCATTCAAACTCCAGACCCTTACTTCCCAAGACCCAAATGCAGAAGGAAGCTCATTTAATCATTATGATTATATGGAAGCATGGTTCAAAATATTCATGCACCAGAATGAATCATTCAGTCACTCCTGGTTCATCAATTTCGACAGTAAATTCAGAGGACCATTTCCTTTATGGTTCCAAAAATGGTGGACCAATTTCGGTCCAACTTTTGAACTCCTCCCCAGGGAGCTCCAAGATTCAGTCAAGTACTTCTCCACCCGTTACCAAACAAGTCAACAAGATGCTCGTTTCCCGCACCTGCTGCATTTTACAGCAAAATACAAGATGTCATGGATCATGAAATGACATTATGCAGTCAGCAATGATGTTCTCACAAAACAAATTTCAGTCAAATGGTGGGATAAATTCAAACATATGCGAATTATTTCCTAAGTCAATGAAGAATTCCCAGCAATTCAGCCAAAAGAAGTTAAACCCTCTACTTCACAGTCATCTGCCTCCTCACTCAGCATTGAACGAAAATCCAAATCTGAGCTAAAGGAAATGGCAAACTAGTTACTACTCCTTGCCAGCCAACATGATGGCAACGAGGAACAAGACAAAGTCAAAAAGGAGCACTTATCTCCCACTTCCTCTACTGCTTCTGCATCACCAACACCCAGCCCAGTCAAAGCACCTGCAAAAATGCGTTGGGCTGATTATCCAGAAGAAGACTACCAAGATGCTCAAGACCCCTATGCCGATATTGACCCATTCGACATAGCCAGTTAATGAAGACAGTCATCACAATCAGCAACAGTCAAAGTCACCAGACAAGTCACTATTTATGAACAGTTAAAAAGTCTCCTGACAAGTCACTATTCATGAACAGCTCTACCACATTTCCCGCATCTTTCGGTGGCATCCAATAATGTCTCCACCCACTGATGCTTTCAGCGTCTATTTAAGAAGACTCTCATTCATGAAGAATGCAGGCTTAAAATCAGAAGTGAAGCCGATAGTCGATAGTCACCATAATTTTTTGTAAACCAAATATTGAGATAGAGATTGTTTTAGCATATCTAAAATATCAACTTGTGATATTCAGTTGTTCTATGACTTTCGAAACATCTGCCCTATCCCAGTAAACCAGTGTACAAAGTAAGAATTTACATAAATTCAAGTATTTTCAGTAACATCGTTATTTCAGTTATCTATTTTTCAGTTAATCTTCAATATCATATTTTAGCAACATTATTATTTTCAGTAACCTCGTTATTTTCAGTATTATGTCTTCCGCATGCATCATTCATTCCACTCTGGATACCCTTTTGGTATCAGATATGCTAAAACAATCTCTATCTCAATATTTGGTTTACAGAAAATTATGGTGACTATCGACTATCGGCTCCACTTCTGATTTTAAGCCTGCCTTCTTCATGAATGGGAGACTCCTTATATAGAAGCTGAAAGCATCAGTGAGTGGAGACATTATTGCATGCCACCGAAAGATGCGGGAATTGCGGTAGAGCTGTTGATGAATAGTGACTTGTCAGGAGACTTTTAACTGTTCATGAATAGTGTCATGTCAAGTGCTGTTAACTGTGCTGATTGTACTACAGATTGTGTTGACTGTGCTGCAGATTCACAGATTTTGACTGTTTTAACTAGCTATGTCGAAAGGGTCAATATCGGCATAGGGGTCTTGAGCATCTTGGTAGTCTTCTTCTGGGTAGTCGGCCCAACGCATTTTTGCAGGTGTTTTGACTGGGCTTGGTGCTGGTGATGCAGAAGCAGTAGAGGAAGTGGGAGATAAGTGCTCCTTTTTGACTTTGTCTTGTTCTTCGTTGCCGTCTTGTTAGCTGGCAAGGAGTAGTAACTGGTTTGCCATTTCCTTCAGCTCGGATTTGGATTTTCCTTCAATGCTGAGTGAGGAGGCAGATGACTGTGAAGTAGAGGGTTTAACTTCTCTTGGCTGAATTGCTGGGAATTCTTCATTGAGTGGAGACATTATTGGATGCCACCGAAAGATGCGGGAATTGCGGTAGAGCTGTTCATGAATAGTGACTTGTCAGGAGACTTTTAACTGTTCATGAATAGTGTCTTGTCAAGTGCTGTTAACTGTGCTGATTGTACTGCAGATTGTGTGTGTGTATATATATATATATATATATATATGTGGGCCATGCTTTGGAGAGCTTTATGGAGAAATTGAACATTTTTCTTGTGGTGACGGACTATCTGGTCTGCCTTCAGAGAAAGACTTATTTGGTTGAACAAAAGCCTGTGGTTCAAAGTTCAAACACAAGTACAACATGAGGAAACATCAATGAGCTGTTGGACAAAAGCCTGAAAGTGAACTTTTAACATAATGAGCATTTTTGCTCACCACCCAAAATAGTGTGGTTCAAACACAAGCGGTACAAGATATATATATTGGTCTATATTTTCTCTTTAAACTTTTCAAAAATGAAGGACCCTCTTATGGAGCACGGTTGTTAAAATGTTTACATCAGGTGTTTGATATTTGTATGCTACATCCCAATTGGTCAATCAGTCCTATGTAAAACACAAGTCCTTTGTGCGACTAGCTTTCCAGCTTACAAATCATTGAATTACTAAAAGTTAAAAGTCATGGACCTAATTTTGATTAGAGAAGACGTTGATATTTTTTTTTGGCATCATATGAGGATTTTTTTGCTGCATCATATTTAAGTTATGTCTTTGTGTCATGTCAAGAACTTCATTTATATTTTGAATCATATAAATCCACCAAAACATCTTGTAAAGTTGATTCATGTGGCTGTGAAGCATTTGATATGAAATTGCTCAAATTTGCTCCTTGACTATCATTCTATAAAGAGTACATATAGTTTGTGCACCTTTGCCCAATATAAAGCCTTCCAATCAAACACATTTTCTATCCTAAATTTATACCTTGCTAGACACCAAGCTTCTATTATGGATTCTAGAATAAACTTGCAAGCTCATTATCAGGAAACTCTGCAATGTCATACAAAAATCCTAAGGCTCTTGCTTGACACATGATCAGAAATGATCAGCGAATTATAAGCCATATATTTGAAAATATGATTTCCTAAAATCTCTTAATAGCAAATATGATGTATCTCAATATTGCTTCTAGTTAAGTTAGAAACATTGTCATTTGTGGGACTAGCTTTCCAGTAAGACGACATTGATGATGTTTCTGTTATATTTTAAGTCATTTCTTTATGTTGTGTCATATATACCATATATATTTTGAATTATATAACTCCCCTAAAATATCTTTTGTAAAGTTGATTCATGTGGCTGTGAAGCATTTCATATGAAATTGGTCAAATTATAGTTTGTGCACCTTTGCCTATATTAAGCCTTCCAATCAAACTCTTTTTCTAACCCAAATTTATCCCTTGAGGGTAAAAATTATAGTTGATTCATGTGATAAATTTAATAATTAATATTTAGTTTAACTAAAAAAATTATATTTATTTTGCAATTATAAAGGTTTCAAAGTGAGATTTTCTTGTTCGGCATTGTCACATAATTACTAAGGGGTTAAATTGTTGATTTTTAATATTTTTTCTATCAGTTGTTTGTTTATAATACGCTTTGTATGGGTTTGATTCAATTAGTTTGTTGTAATTTTAGTTTATGAGCCGATTGTAACAATCTTTGTATCATATCTCTTGTTGAAAGATACTGAACTATGGAGTAATTATTTTATTGCCAAAATTTTTTGGTAACAGAAATATATTATAAAAGCTTTTGGCAAGCCAAACAAAGGAGTACAAATCAGAAATCGACGAACAAGGAATGCCTAATACTCCTACAGGACCAATAACTTCACTGCAACTAGGCAGCAAAAAACAAGCCAACTCGTTAGAGAAGACATCAGACAACGGAAAAGATCAACTTGACCGATTAACTACAACTTTTACAGGGACAACTTAAAAATGACAACTATAGAGAACAATTGTAAAGAAATCCAACTATGCAACTAAACCATCTGCAAACTGGAACACCAGCACGGGGCACCGCAGCCAACAATTCTTATTCCAAAGCAACCGAAAACAAACACCAAACCAGCAAGCACCCAAACAGACAAAGCCGGCCAAGCCAGGCAGAATCGAAACCCGAAGCACATCAAGTAATCTGAATCTGAAAACTGCACCAGACGCCACTAGATCGGATCGAAACAGACAAACCGGCCAAGCATGGAGAAAACTGATTCCCGAAGCCCATTAAGCAATCTGAATCTGACAACTGCACAAGCCGCCACTAGCTCGGATTGAGCAGACAAATTTTATTGCCAAAATTACTGGACCTTCAATGAGGATCCCGAGCCTCTACATTTTCTTATTCAAGCATTTCTTGCATTTGGGGATTTTTAATCCAACCATTACCAATATGACAAGTCATTATTCGTTCATTCTAATTTTTTTTCTTTCGTTTTCCTTATTTTTCATTCTCTGTTAATGGCTGTCAGTCAAATTTGTCTTCCTTTTTCTTCTCTTTTTTTTTTAACCTTCTTTTAGACTAATGAGTTTGTTGTGGAGGGGCCATAGTTTATCATGTTGGGCCCTGATGATCTGATATATTAAAAATGACTGATTATCCTTCCCATGATCTTGCCCCTTAGTTTTGTGTTTGGCTTCACATCCATCAATATCAAGCCATTTTGTAGATGATCATCATGATCTTGATTATCTCCATCATGATGATGATGGTGATGATCATAGGTCAACGAGCAAGTGTTCCTTTATTTGAAGGCATTCATTCGTATCGGAAACTTGGTAGAAATTAAATGACTACGATGATGGTGATGATCATAGGACAACAAGCAAGTGTTCCTTTATTCTAAGTCATTCATTCGTATTAGAAACTTGGTAAATAAATGACTACAAAAGAGAATGAATGAGAGTTTGGTAGTAAAATAAGGCGCAAAGAAAGAGATTAAATGAAGGTGTGATTCTTAACAAACATTACCGGCCACTGGCGGAGGTCATTTATTCGTATTGGAAACTTGGTAAATAAATGACTACAACAGAGAATGAATGAGAGTTTGGTAGTAAAATAAGGCGCAGAGAAAGAGATTAAAGCAAGGTGTGATTCTTAACAAACATTACCGGCCACTGGCGGAGCCTTTGTATGGCCAAAGGTGGCCATGGCCTCCTCAAATTTTTTAAAATGTTCTACCAAACCAAACATATCTATTATCCAATAAAATTTGAATAATTACTAGTAATGGCCCCCACTAAAATTTAAACACCCATTAGAGATGGCCCCCATAAAATTATTAGACTCTAATTAAAGGAGATGTCAAATTGAAAAGAATGTGAATGATCGTCGCTTTTAATTCTAAGTAGATTTTTATGTTTTTGTTGTGGAATTCCATCATATGGAACTTATTTTGTAGATAACCGTGTGATGTTTATGTCTGTTTTTGGGATATGTTTTGTATACGTTGACATCACGTAGGATATGGCTATAGACAAAGGTAGCCATCCTTTGTTCCCTTTGTGGCTCGAATTTTTTATGTCTCTTCTGTGTATGAGCGGCCACTAGTAGTCCTCTAACCTAGCTCCATCACTGTTACCGGCGTCAAAGGAAATAAGGAAATATAAAAAAAGAAAATAATCATGAGAATTTGGCAGTAAAATAAGGCGCAGAGAATGAGATTAAAAGGAAGGTGTGATTCATTAACGGCATCAAAGGAATTAAGGAAATATAAAAAAATAAATGAATCTAGTTTGTCATGTTTGTAGTGATTGTAGTGGTTGATTAATATAAGAATTAAGATTAGTCCAAATATGAAAGGCCAATTATCACTTGAATATCCTTATCTGGCTAGTCACTATCAATTCAACCCCTGTGGTCTAAAAACTATCAATTTTGCTCTCGTGGTGGTTTTCCGTTATCAATTCACACCCAATTCAATTTCTGTTAACTTTTCCATCCAAATTCAGAGGTAAAAATGTCCATTCAAATTTTGATTGCAGTTTTTTTTTTTGGCATAGTTTTTAAAATTCTTATACATACTCAAGCAAGTGTACTGATAAAAAACTCACCTCATCAAATCTAATCCGACGTCAAAAGAGCGAAGCAAAACAAACAAATGGCAATTTAAACGGCACAACAAATATTCCATATTGCTTTTTCTTTCCTTCAGTCTCCTTCGCCGCCGACACCGCAATGGTTCTCCGAATCCGGACAGCTGCGCCGCTTTCCTACAACGGCCATCTCCGAACTCTGCGGTCATCAGTCTAATATCAACTCCATAGCATAACCTTCTCTGTTCAGATTCTTTGCTTTCTAAATTTTCTTTTTGAGAATTTTGAATGAAACTTTGTATTTTGTTCTCATCTATTTTTAATAATCAATGCTGATTAATGATCATGATTTCTATATCGGCTCCGAATTTTTGTAATTTAATTTTGATTTTTGACAAATCTGGTGCTGCACTAAGGCTAGTTGGATTTGAATTTGAAGGTGGGTTTTGTCTATCGAGAGCAGCAATTACTAAAATTGAACTGTATTCTGGTTGAATACTTCATTTCTAATACTGTTTTTGAATGAATTCCAGAAAATGTATCTGAGTGTCGACATTTTTTTGTAGGAATTTAAATTCTAGGTTACTTTTGAGCTAAGGTTACTTGTTTGTCTCTGATCTAGTGGGTATGTTGTTTGTTTCAATTTCACGGATAGGAACAAGAGAGGTGGGTTGAACTTGAACCCCAACTCTCTCCGCCGCCTAAAGAAAGTCGCGGTTCTTTATTGGGAAATGGGTAATAAGAGTTTGAAAAACTGTGCCAATAAAAAATTGCAACCAAAATTTGAATGGACATTTTTACCCCTAAATTTGGATGGAAGAGTTAACAGAAATTTAATTGGGTGTAAATTGATAACGGAACATCACCACGGGGGTAAAATTGATAGTTTTTGGATCACAGGGGTTGAATTGATAGTAACTGACCACCACAGGGATATTCAGTGATAATTTGCCAATATGAAATATGCATGAATAAGAAAGTGCAAAAGCTCGCCATCCTGTGAGGAAGAGGAGAGATGGAATTTTTACCAAACAAACAAGCGTCCCTCGAAAAAGCGACGGAGACATATATATTAGTATATTGCGAGTATATGTTACACAGTAGAAAAGGAAAGGAAAATGGAACAATAGCAGGGGAATATGAAATAATGGAAATCTTAGACTGACTTTTAGAGGGAAGACGTAATAAAAGTTGGACCGGTTGATTGGATGTTCGCATTAGTGTTCAACATGGCATCTAGTTCCTTGACAAATCTGTCCATCGCCGGAGCTGGTAAGCAGACGGGAACCACGATCCCATCTTGGCCTCGGTTGTCTCTGAATGGTATGTAGAAGCTAGCCACTCCAGGTATGGCCCCGACCCCACCTTTGGCTGGGCCGCCATAAGCTGCTTTCCCCCACCCAAAGTCCACCTCTCCAAACCCTGCACGCGTCACATCCGACACAAGGTAACTATTCACCACCGCGAAGTGGGGTCGCCCCCTCTCAACCATCAAATCTGCCAGCGACCGCATATACTCCTCCAGTGGTTATGTTGTTTGTTTCAATTTCACGGGTAGGAACAAGAGAGGTGGGTTGAACTTGAACCCCAACTCTCTCCGCCGCCTAAAGAAAGTCGCGGTTCTTTATTGGGAAATGGGTAATAAGAGTTTGAAAAACTGTGCCAATAAAAAATTGCAACCAAAATTTGAATGGACATTTTTACCCCTAAATTTGGATGGAAGAGTTAACAGAAATTTAATTGGGTGTAAATTGATAACGGAACATCACCACGGGGGTAAAATTGATAGTTTTTGGATCACAGGGGTTGAATTGATAGTAACTGACCACCACAGGGATATTCAGTGATAATTTGCCAATATGAAATATGCATGAATAAGAAAGTGCAAAAGCTCGCCATCCTGTGAGGAAGAGGAGAGATGGAATTTTTACCAAACAAACAAGCGTCCCTCGAAAAAGCGACGGAGACATATATATTAGTATATTGCGAGTATATGTTACACAGTAGAAAAGGAAAGGAAAATGGAACAATAGCAGGGGAATATGAAATAATGGAAATCTTAGACTGACTTTTAGAGGGAAGACGTAATAAAAGTTGGACCGGTTGATTGGATGTTTGTATTAGTGTTCAACATGGCATCTAGTTCCTTGACAAATCTGTCCATCGCCGGAGCTGGTAAGCAGACGGGAACCACGATCCCATCTTGGCCTCGGTTGTCTCTGAATGGTATGTAGAAGCTAGCCACTCCAGGTATGGCCCCGACCCCACCTTTGGCTGGGCCGCCATAAGCTGCTTTCCCCCACCCAAAGTCCACCTCTCCAAACCCTGCACGCGTCACATCCGACACAAGGTAACTATTCACCACCGCGAAGTGGGGTCGCCCCCTCTCAACCATCAAATCTGCTAGCGACCGCATATACTCCTCCAGTGGTTATGTTGTTTGTTTCAATTTCACGGATAGGAACAAGAGAGGTGGTTTGAACTTGAACCCCAACTCTCTCCGCCGCCTAAAGAAAGTCGCGGTTCTTTATTGGCAAATGGGTTATAAGAGTTTGAAAAACTGTGCCAATAAAAAATTGCAACCAAAATTTGAATGGACATTTTTACCCCTAAATTTGGATGGAAGAGTTAACAGAAATTTAATTGGGTGTAAATTGATAACGGAACATCACCACGGGGGTAAAATTGATAGTTTTTGGATCACAGGGGTTGAATTGATAGTAACTGACCACCACAGGGATATTCAGTGATAATTTGCCAATATGAAATATGCATGAATAAGAAAGTGCAAAAGCTCGCCATCCTGTGAGGAAGAGGAGAGATGGAATTTTTACCAAACAAACAAGCGTCCCTCGAAAAAGCGACGGAGACATATATATTAGTATATTGCGAGTATATGTTACACAGTAGAAAAGGAAAGGAAAATGGAACAATAGCAGGGGAATATGAAATAATGGAAATCTTAGACTGACTTTTAGAGGGAAGACGTAATAAAAGTTGGACCGGTTGATTGGATGTTCGCATTAGTGTTCAACATGGCATCTAGTTCCTTGACAAATCTGTCCATCGCCGGAGCTGGTAAGCAGACAGGAACCACGATCCCATCTTGGCCTCGGTTGTCTCTGAATGGTATGTAGAAGCTAGCCACTCCAGGTATGGCCCCGACCCCACCTTTGGCTGGGCCGCCATAAGCTGCTTTCCCCCACCCAAAGTCCACCTCTCCAAACCCTGCACGCGTCACATCCGACACAAGGTAACTATTCACCACCGCGAAGTGGGGTCGCCCCCTCTCAACCATCAAATCTGCCAGCGACCGCATATACTCCTCCGTCACATCCTCCTTGGCCTGCTTCACCAACTCCAGTGCGTATCCCAAAGGGTTCTGGCATAGCCTCCCCGCTGTCGTCAGCGCCACCGGGAATGCAAAGGCGTTGCCGTAATAGCCCGCCGGCAAGGGAGGATTGAACTTGGTACGCGCATTCACTATGCACAGCACGCGCACCTCCTCATCCGGATCTTGCTGATCAAGCGCTAATGCTATGGTACGGCAGCGCCACAGGCAAGCCGTGAGGACCTCGAACGTGGAGCACTTCTGCAGGTGGTGCGGCACGAATCTACGTATAGCGGTCATCTCGGAGGGCGTGAAGAAGAAGGAGCGGTGGGCCATATCATCAAGTGGGATGAGGGTCCCCTTGGTGTCTGCAACTTGATCGTACTCATGGTGCGTACAGGTCACCTGTGGTGGATTGCGCGCTTTCAGCAGCTCCCTTCGCCACACTGGCTGGATAGACGGGACGCGTGCGCCACGTGCTATCTCTCCCACGGCCATCATGAATTGGACTAGCCCTGCTGCATCGCACATCGTGTGGTTGAGACGCAGGGCAAAGATGAAACCACCGCACTTGAGGCGCGTCACCTGTTCGCGTTCGTGTTCGTTTCCACAACAAACAGTGTTAGTTTAGGATAACGTCATCATCAATCATTCACAATTTTCATTTATGAAATGCGCAGCAAGTGCGGTGTTAAAGTGAACGTGAGTGGTCAAAAAGAAAATAATATGTGTTTCCTGGCTAACTATTGTTCCACCCAGAAAAAAGATAAAAAAAGGGAGTGAGTGATGCATGTGATAAACGACGAAACTTCAAATTAAATTCGGTCATTACACTTAGGGCACGTTTATTAACTTGGAATCAGAATGTGCATGAATCGGAATAAGCAATAATCAGAATGAACGGGAATCAGAATCAGTCATTCCATTCTAGCTTTTACTAACTGTTCGGAATCATTGTCCGGAATCAGAATCAGTGTAATTTGATTACTAAAATACCCTTTCATAAAGATACCATATTATTAAGATATGTTCAATTTTGATAAATAATAAAACATTATTGAGCTTTATTCTACATTATTATTTTTAACTACTCTACAATTTTTACTTACAATTATCCAATCTTACAAAGTTTAATAACATTTGCTAAAAAAAATTGAGTATAAAAGATTCTTTCATCTCCATGTAGATGTAGCTTTCTAAATAATTCAAATACAAGACAATCAACATGACATTAGTTAAGCAAGAGAAATACATGGATGAACAAGTAAAAGAGATTAAATTAAATAAGTAATAAGAAAACAAACAACAAAATTGTTCTTGAGGAAATTATGTGGTTTTTTGTTATTTCAACAAAGATTTTGTGCAATTTTGGAAATAATAAACCTATTCCCATTCCCCCTAATCCAGCACCTCAAGCCCCCTCCGGAATCATTTTGACCAAAAATGTGGGAATGTGAATCATTTTTTCTAGTGGGACCCGCATCATTTTTCATTAAGTGCAAGTAAACACTGAGAATCATTTTAATTTCATTTTCATTCCCTCATTCGCATTCCGGAGAAGTAAACACGCCCTTAATTGCATTCACATATTAATCGCTGCACTTAATTAGCTACTATTAATTAGACCAACCAGCCATAATCTAGTGACACTTAATTAATAGAATGATTAAGCACAAAAAAAATTACGATGAAAAAAAATGTGAGTAGGTTATACCTGGATTAGCAAGAGTGGGCAATTCAGAACCCCTTCGGATCCAGGAACACTATACAGAAGCTCCTCCAAGCAAGGGAACGGGGGCTGAAGAGCATCACCAAATTGCTCTAGGGTAACATCCGCATCAGCCTCAATGAACAAGATACCGTCAGCCGTGCAGTCTACAATCAGCTTCCGGGCGGGCCCCTCCCTTAGCCTACCTGCAAAAGGATAGTAAAACACTAGGGCCTGTGCAATCGCCTTTCTAATGACGTCCACAGGGTCCCTTCCTTGCCTGGAGGGATGGTATGGATAAAATTGTATCACCGGAATCTGAAATCGAAGACCTTCTTGGTCATCGATGTCAGAAAGTTGTAAGAGCTCATGCGGAGTGGGTTTAGCCGGTGCCACCAGTTCTGGTTGGCGCCTTCGGACTGTGAAAAACAAAGAGGTGGGAGCACTAGGAGGCGATGCCATTGCCATATATAGATATACGTGATAGGAGGTGATGATATCAGATATATATGGAGCAGATCGACAAGGAAAAGGAAGGCTAGCAAGTTCTCTAGTTATTGACCGCTACTAGCTAGTGCGAGCTATATATCATATTTATAGTATACAAAACAAATGGATTCCCCTATCCTACACCTCTTTTTCTTTTTTAATTTTCTTTTTTCTATTGGGGTGGGTGGGTGGGTGTGAACTATAGTTTTGTAAATTTCCTGGCTGCTCTAATTATTGGGGATAGACCTGAGTCTTTTATGGTCTTTGACCAAAAGAAAAGCTAAAGAAAGACTTAGATACTCTCTGATGTGATCTGGAGTCTGGAGAAAAGACTTGATATACCATATTTTTTTTACTTGGATCATGGACAGGTTGTCAGGGCTAATATCCTGGCAATTTAAAAAGAAAATAAAACTTGTAACACACTGTACATGGGAATTAATAAAAGAGTTAACTACACAATAATACCCAAATGATAGGACTAATTTAAAATTCATACCCAATGTATCGATTTTTCTACAAACAGATATCCGAACTCTTGGAAATCATGCGAATTGCTCCTCCATCAACAAAACGGTTAAATTTTCCGTTAACTGCTGACTAGATCATTTTTATAGTGCTGCATGGAAAAGTGAAAATAAACCAATATTTATTATTTATATGTGTCCACATATCATTATTAAAAGAATAACACTATTGACACCAACTTGTTTACCAAGTTTTTAATACCAAGTTATGTGGCACCTAATGTGACAATACATGTCATCAGCCATATAATTCCCTTTAATTTGTTAAATTTATATTTTACATTTGAGGTTTTCTAATGAATTAGTAAATCAAACAATTGCAATCACCCCCACCCTTTCATCCTTCTTAACCATACCGTAACCTCCACCTTACTACAGCGGCACCACTACGCATCATTGTCAAATGATGATGGATGAGAAGCAGGTTCCCTCAATCTGGTTTATGATTTTAATTTGGCCTAAGAAAGACATTGTTTTTATTGGGTTGGTTGTTTGGATTAATAAAAACCGAAACATGATTTCGTCGGTATCCGATTTACTTTTGCTGGAACAACACGGCGTTCTGAAATAATTTTTCATGTTCGTGAAAGTTTCTAAAATCATATGAAAAATTAAGAAACAAATCATTGGAGTTATAATAGATCATATGTATAATTTGGAGGAGCTTGATAACTTGCTATTCCTGTGTTGTACGTGGTGTGGAGGAGGCTAGAGCGGTGATGAGGTATGGTGGAGGCTAGGAGCTAGGTTTAAAGGATATGACGGTGGCTCGGTGATTGTTTGATTTACTAATCAACCCTATTGATTAATTAAAAATTAAATCCAAAATACCAATTTAACAAATTAAAGGGAATTATGTGGCGAATGACATGTATTGTCTCATTAAGTGCCACATAACTTGGTATTAAAAATTTGGTAAACAAGTTGGTGACAATAGTATTATTGATGTGACAATACATGTCCTGAGCCATATAATTCCCTTTAATTTGTTAAATTTATATTTTACATTTGAGTTTTCTAATGAATTAGTAAATCAAACAATTGCAATCACCCCCACCCTTTCATCCTTCTTAACCATACCGTAACCTCCACCTTACTACAGCGGCACCACTACGCATCATTGTCAAATGATGATGGATGAGAAGCAGGTTCCCTCAATCTGGTTTATGATTTTAATTTGGCCTAAGAAAGGCATTGTTTTTATTGGGTTGGTTGTTTGGATTAATAAAAACCGAAACATGATTTCGTCGGTATCCGATTTACTTTTGCTGGAACAACACGGCGTTCTGAAATAATTTTTCATGTTCGTGAAAGTTTCTAAAATCATATGAAAAATTAAGAAACAAATCATTGGAGTTATAATAGATCATATGTATAATTTGGATGAGCTTGATAACTTGCTATTCCTGTGTTGTACGTGGTGTGGAGGAGGCTAGAGCGGTGATGAGGTATGGTGGAGGCTAGGAGCTAGGTTTAAAGGATATGACGGTGGCTCGGTGATTGTTTGATTTACTAATCAACCCTATTGATTAATTAAAAATTAAATCCAAAATACCAATTTAACAAATTAAAGGGAATTATGTGGCGAATGACATGTATTGTCTCATTAAGTACCACATAACTTGGTATTAAAAATTTGGTAAACAAGTTGGTGACAATAGTATTAGTGTTGTCACATTAGGTGCCACATAACTTGGTATTAAAAACTTGGTAAACAAGTTGGTGTCAATAGTGTTATTCTTTATTTATATAGTAGATAACACAAATGGATTCCCCTATACTACACCTCTTTTTCTTTTTTAATTTTCGTTTTGGAGACCAAGATCCATGGCAAAATGGGTAGAGGGAGACCTAGGAAGAGTTAAAAAGAGACCCTAAGAAGAGATATGGGGTATTTAGAATTAACCAAAGAAATTGCACATGACAGATCGCAATGGCATTTGCGGATTCATACAGCCAACCCCACATAATGGGAAAAGGTTTTGTTGTTGTTGTTGTTGTTGTTTCTATTGGGGTGGGTGGGTGAGTGTGAACTATAGTTTTGTAAATTTCCTGGCAACTCTAATTATTGGGGATAGACCTGAGTCTTTTATGGACTTTGACAAAAAGAAAAGCTAAAGAAAGACTTAGATACTCTCTTCTGTGATCTGGAGTCTGGCGTAAAGACCTGATATACCTGTTTTTTTTTTTGTTTTACTTGGATCATGGACAGGTTGTTAGGGCTAATTTCCTGGCAGTTTAAAAATAAAATAAAATTTGTAACACACTGTACATGGGGATTAATAAAAGAGTTAACTTCACAATAATACCCAAATTATAAGATTAATTTAAATTCATATCCAATGTATTGATTTTCTACAAGTAGATATCTGAACTTTTGGAAATCATGCGAGTTGCACCTCAGTCAACAAAACGGTTAAATTTTCCGGCAAGTGTTGACTAGGCCATTTCAACAACTTTCCTTAAGTTCATTGTTTAGTCAGGTTATGTAATTTTCCTTAACCAGTTAACTTACCCCTGTTATTTTTTTTTTGTTTCTTATTATACCTTTTAAAAGAAAAAAACAAATGCATGAGTTAAACAGAAGCGACTCGAGGGGCCAATGCATGGATGGATCCAAGGGTGGTCCTCGGTGGTACCAGGACCACCCAAAGATCCGAAACCACCTCTACCATTTCCTTTCAGAAGAAGAAGAAGCAAGCAAGCAGGACCACCCAAAGACAGAGCACGGCAGTGATGGATAAAGAAGTGGCCAAGAAAGAGGCGCTGACCTGTTTTATTTTAGGGATTCATTGTGTTCGGTCCTTGGTCAACATTTCCTGTATATTAACACTTTCTGATTTAAAAAGATTCAATTGAAGGACAATATTAATGCTAGTTGCCACATAATAACCAATTGACACACCAATGTACCCAAAAATTACGAGCCATGCCATTCAACTCTAGTTGAAGAAGAACATCAGTTTGCACTCTAAAACTAAAACGCTCCCAAAATTTATTTCTCAATAAAGTTCCCAGATTTCTTTTCCAATCTTGAAGTCATTTGATTGTGTACCATTCTTCCTCAATAGCTATTCCCCAATTCTTCTTCAACCTCCGAGCAGCGACCGAAGCAGAATTTTTTGTTGCTAGTGGAAGATGTTTTAGAAGAAGCGGCGATCGATTGAATTTCTGGTTAAATTTCGTCTAAATTTGAATCATTAAAATTGTAACCATATGCTTTGGAAGCTATTTTCCAATTGATTCACGTTCTCTTTGTTGTTTTGTTGTGAAATTTGTGTGTGTTGATAACTTCCTGGAGCAGGGATGGAATTTTCCTCTCGTTTATTTTCTTTTATCAATCCATTGATTTCTTCTTTATATCCGAGGCTGATGGGCACATAGCTCAATGGTACATTCTTATTTGGTTGGTACGTATAGGTACATTCTCGAGTTCATTGGTACATTCTTTTTTAATTGGTACATCCATTCTCGTGGGTACATTCTTGTGAATTGCACAACAAATTAAGCATAATGAAGCATTAGATTACAGATAAAAGAACCATGGGTACATTCTCGAGTTCATTGATACATTCTTGTTTAATTGGACAACATATTGAGTATATTGTAGCATTAGATTACATTCTCGAGTTTATTGATATATTCTCATTCCGTTGGTACATATTAACACATAGGTACATTCTTGTTTAGTTTATACATATTGATTTATAGTACATTCTCGAGTTCACTGGTACATTCTCTTTTAATTGGTACATAATAAACTCATGGGTACATTGTCGTGGGTACATTCTAGTGAATGTACCCAGTGGAAGGAAATTGTACTCAAATGAAGGAAGAAAATTTGTACCCAGACCAAGAACTAGTCATGGGTACGAATTGATTTACCAAGAAACTTGCCAAGAACTTGTCATTGGTACATATTAATCTACCAATACAAGAACTTATCATTAGTATATATCGATCTACTTACTAATACGAAATGGGTACATATTAATCTATCATGAAACTTTCATGCGTACATATGATTTTAATGATACAAAACTCAACAAATTTCCATAGTCTTTTCAAAATCTTGAACTTTTTGAAAAGCAACGGATTTTCGTAGAGTTATTGTAGACAACTGTGCAGTAACTCACTTGCATTCAAAATCCAATAGATACCAATTCAATCACTGGCTGTATAATGATCGAAAAGGGAGAAGCTTCATAACAATAAAGGATACTTTAGGTAATGACCAAATACATTTTTCATTTACAAAAAATGAGAATATGACATGTAAAAACATAACTAGCAAAATGCTGACGTGGACGAAAGGTTTTGTCCTTTAATCAACATTTGAAATCTTATAAAGTTTCAATCTAAATTTGTTGTGGATGGGGGATGGGATTCAAATTTTCCCTTTATTTTAATAAAGTTTGGAGAAGATAACTTTTTGGGTTGAAAAGTTATCATAGACAATGACATTGCACAACAACTCATCTGACACTCAGCCCATGACTTCTCAAAATAGAAGAGTTTTATATTAAAAAGAAAAAAACAAATGGAAGCCCAATTGACCCATGTGCAAGGAACAAAATTTCCATCGAAACATCGAAATTTCCATAATTTTGGCTATCGAAATTTCCATCGAAATCGAAATTTTATTCCTTGCCCATGTGTATGTAAAGTTAAATAAAACCTAACCCCACATCCCCCATTACCCACAACAAGCCAAATTCGGAACCCCCAATTTTCAATTTTTCTTGGCTTTCTACTGTCTTTTGCCCGCCCACCTACAATCAAATTTTATGTAAGTTTCAAAGTTCACCCAACTTCTTGTAATTTCTCTTCATGAAAACTTTGTTGATTGCATGATTAATTGATCATGATTTCTGTGTTAGTAGTGAGGATTATGTGAATGTGATTAATTGGTTAGGCTTGAATATTTTTGATTAATTTATATGATATTTTGTTTGTATCTAGATTAAAATTATGGAAAGATATTTTAAAAGACTTCGCCCAACTATTACTTTAGATAGTTCGGGCAGTTCAACTTCAAGCTCAAATGAAAAAGTGTTAGATGATGTTTTGGCTATTATGTATTTTGATTTTGAACTATTCACTACACCATATTAGGTCTTTTACGGTGTAAAATGCACGCCGTAATTGGTTATTCACGGCGCACATACGCAAGCTGTTAAAGCCCCCGTCGTAATTAACACACCCTCATACACGGCGCATCTGCTAAGTCGTAAAAGATATTTTAAAAACACGCCGTAAATTATAAATACGGCGTGCATGTTGCGTCGCTACAAATATCAGATAGAGCGTGTATTGAACGCCGTAATTGGATGGAAACAAACACAGCAAGAAGTGCACTCCGTGAAAAATACCATTTACGACGCTCTTTGTACGTCGTGATTGGTTTCACTATTTTTTTTTTGGTTTTAAATAATCAGCTCACACAACCAAGATCATTCCAGAGGAAGAACAGAGACAATGAAACTGAAGAATAATGAAGTCGTAAACTGATTCCATAGATAAACTGATTCCATACAATTAGATTAAGTTTGTCATATACAAATTACAATTGCAATATATATATATCAGCATATAGCAGCACCATCTATACCAAAAAGAACATCCTAATGTCAATGACAAAGCTAAAGGTGAGCATATATATAGCAACACCATCTATACCAAAAAGAACATCCAAATGTCAATGACAAAGCTAAAGGTGAGCATATATATAGCAACACCATCTATACCAAAAAGAACATTACTTCAACCATTTCCCATGTTATCTTCCAAAGCAGCAGAACCAAATAGCATGTAGATGTAGGCCTAGTGTGAGAATCAAAAAAGATCTAAACCAAAATAACAACCACCAACATACTATTTACCTCCACCAAGAGCTACTTGATGATAAACTTGATTGGCCATGCAGTAGTACTGAAAACTGCATCTTCAATAAGTTTATGCTCCTGTGTTGGTCGATACAAGGGTTTACCTTCTACAAGTACCTCATTGACCCAAACTTTCCAACAATCAGGTCCAAGTGGCACAAAATGCACCAAATCTTGAGGATTTGTAGAAGCAATTTCAGCAAATGCAACCAGTTTTTCACTTCCAGTCCAATCTAGTAATTTGCACTTACTCCCTTGAAGCTTTGAAGGATCACCTTGAAAGTTCACAAAATTAGGTTGATGGGTGGAAGTCACTTGAAAATCTGCACTGTGAGCTTGAATGTTGGCAGAATTTTCTTGGGGATGTGAGAAGAAGCTTGAATGTTTGCACAATTAGCTTGGAGGTTGCTTGAATCTTGACCAATTGAGCTACCACATGGGGACTGCAATTGATATACAAAACTGTGAATTCTATATTCAAGAAGAAGAAATTAGTATTAGTATGCAAATTTGAAACCTACCGAGTTAACATTCTTTTCCTTGTGACCTGTTAGTAAAGTATTGACAAGATTTTTCAAGACTTCCAGCTCTTTTTCCAACTTAATAACCCTATTGTGACTACATATTTGAGCACCCACTTGTGAAGGAGTTGCACCAAACCCAAGTCCTCGTACTCTACCTCGACGTTCAAGTCCAAATGCTTTGGAAAGAGCATCATTCTTGATAGAATGTTTATCCGCAGGTGCAACTTCTTTATTTAATTCGTCTACTTGTTTCTGAAATGAAGCAGCCAAAATAATATGAATAAGAATAAGGTAATTCTTTTCAACAAAAATTCTGTAAAACTAATGAAACCAATCCTGCAATATGCAAAAATATGCATATACATAGGGTATGACTATACGAATGCATGTTGTACTCATACTTACCACTGCATTTGCAGCTTCTTCATTTAAAAATGCACCATTTTTCCTTGTATGCCCTCTAATCCATAAATCTGCCCTTGATATGGCATCAAATGATTGACTTTCTCTTCTCTGAAAATGTAATACATTAACCACCAAGCAATAAGAAAGATGTTATAATATTCTCCCAAAAGCATAAAAAGAAAAATCATCCAATGAGAATTTATATTACCATTTCATCTTCTAGGCGAGCATAGCCTTTCCGACTCATTGTGTGTAGTAGTGTTTGCTTTGCCCTCATTTCTTTGAATTTGTTGCTGATCTCCTAAACAAATCAAAAGAAAATTTCCTTAGCATATCTTGAAGAATAATGTGAAACAACTTATAAGATCATGCATGAGTACCTTATATTCTGGACCCAAACGTTTCTTTATGAAACTTTGCCATTCATTCATACTATTTACATTATCGGGTTTGAGTTGTCTTGTAGCACGTTTTATTCCAACATGCTCTCCTCGCTTCCGCACTTCTTTTAGTAAGTTACACCTATGATCTCGCCAAAGTTTTGACATCTTTTGCAATGTATGTTTCTTCCGACATTCATCAAGAAAGAATTTATTCTAAAAAAATTTGAATTGTAAGAATCAAAACTAATTTAAAACAAACACTCAAACCAAGATTACTTATGTATATGCTCATAAACTTTTTATTTTACCTCAGCATGTTCCCACAACTGATGCCTGAAGTCATCGGAGAGATCTTTCCATTCCTTCATTGTGATAGGCACTAACTCTCTCACTGTGGCACCAAGGAAAGAAGCAAACTTAGCTGCATTTTCGCCAATTGCCTGGCCCAGATGATTGAATTCAACCTCCAGTTTCTTCCCTTTTTTAAGACATTCCAATTTTGCTTTACCCCTAGTTTTCCTTTTTCCTTCATTCGACTTAGATTGGTCCATCTTGTCTGCCTCTTTAGATGTCACATCTATCCCTTCAGTACTAGGAAGGGAATTAGAAGCTCCATGTGAAATTCTGATTGTTCGCTCTCTTGATCGTTGAATAGCTGCAGCAATAGCTAATCGTTGTTTCTTTGCTCGCTTGGAAGCTTGTTTTGAGCTCTGTGTATACAACATGAATATATAATGGACAAAAACAATATCACATGATATTTTCTATGACTACATCACTTATTAGCAACTTACTTCAGCATTCATAGCTAAGAGTGTGCAAGAATCAAGAGAAAGACTTCAACATGTAAACCTGCAATGGACAAAAAAAGTCTTCATCAAATTAAACACTATCATTTAAATAGACTACCAGCTATTAAGATGAGTATAATATTACCAATTCCAAGGAGCATCACTGAAACTCATCAAGAAAAGGATAACTATGCATATCATCAAAGTTCTGATCAAGCTTTGCTAAATCTAATGGTATGGACAACGCATAAGAATTCTCATCAACATTATCGGAGTCATGAAATCCCCTAGCTGGTGCTTTGAGCACAACATACCACTTTGATACTTCACATTCTCTCCAATAGAAAACTTGCTTAGCTTGAGACGCTAAAATTAATGGATCTTTTCTAAACTGACCCATGCCTTGATTAACCATTGTAAACCCGTCTTCAACTTTAACACCATTGTTTATGTTTGCCCAATCACACTCAAATATAGGGACCTTAAACATGTGGTAATCTAGCAAGATAATGTCTCTTATAACCCCATAATAACTTATATTCCCAGAGGCTTGAGATTTGTCCTTTGCACTAGATCGACATATAGTGTTTGCCTCAAGGGATACACCACTATCTTGTGTGCTTCTGTCAACATCCCTTATGTGAAACCAATATCCATTGATAACATAACCAGAATATGACATTACGTTACTCGAAGGCCTACATGCAAGCCACTTCACTATAGTTGACATACCACTAGTACTGCCAAACTTGACTTTTTTTTCTAACCAATCAGCAAAAGTCGATGTATGTCGTTTTCGAAGTAGGCCGTCATTATTCGCAAGGCGTCTATCTGTAAGCTTAAGCTCTTCGTAATGCATTCTATAAAAAAAAAAAAACCAAAATCATGATGTTAGCTACAAGTAATGTGATGCCAACCTTTCACAATTAGATTCACTTATATAAAATTTAAACTTGGTTCTTACTCTATATATGGCTCAATTTCGGAAGTGTTTAACAGAACATAACAATGAGCAACCTCCAACATTTCAGAAGTCATTTTCTTCCACTTGCCTACAGAAATGGGTCGTCCTTCAATTGCTATTCCATTCTCTAAGGTTTCATTGCGGGTAGGTTGAACGTCCACCCCATTAGGCTGTTTTATGTACCCACTACAATGACTTGAACACTCCTTGGATGCAACACGTTCTGTTATACATCCTTCAGGCCTAGCACGATTTTTTACATATCCTTTTAATACCTTTTGATATCTGTATCACAACACAAAACATATAATTAAGTACATTAAAGTTTTATTTAAAACCAAAACATATTTTCATAAAGTACTAAACAATTAAACTTACCTTTCAAATGGGTACTGCCAACGAAATTGGACTGGACCACCTAGTAAGGCTTCTCTACCAAGGTGAATTGTCAAATGGAGCATAATATCAAAGAAAGAAGGAGGAAAATATCTTTCAAACATACATAAGGTCTCCGCAAGATCGACATCAAGAGCTTCCAGCTTGTTTTTGTCAATGACTTTTTGACACAACTCATTGAAAAATGCACATAGCCTAAATATTGCTGTCCTTGCACCATCTGACAGAAGGCCTCTTATTCCAACCGGTAACAATTGTTGTAAGAAGACATGGCAATCATGAGACTTCAGGCCCATAATCTTCCACTGCTTTAAATCAACATGACTGGAAATATTCGAGCTATAACCGTCGGGCAATTTTAGTCGTGCTAGCCTTTCACAAAAAATTTTCTTCTCTGCTTGTGTAAACATGTGAGGTCCTTGAGGCAAACGAGTTTTTTTCCCATTATCTTCGCCAATATGCAAATCATCTCTAATGCCCATGTTTTTCAAATCCGTACGAGATTTGACTCCATCTTTAGTTTTACTCTTCATATTCAGCAGTGTCCCCACGAGGCTCTCAAGAATATTTTTTTCAACATGCATCACATCTATGTTGTGACGCAAGAGCAATGACTACAATATCAATATGAAGTTTTGTTAATATATATAATGAAATCAGGGTCAAAGAAAAGAAGTAAAACAAAAATGACACGTAAACAAATGAACTTGAAATTCCTTCCTTACCTCCCAATATGGAAGATCAAAGAAGATTGATTTCTTCTTCCAAGGCGAAATAACAACTGTGTTTTTCCTCTTTCTTTTTTTTCCACGCTTAGCCATCTTTCCTATCTTTCCCCAATCATTCTCCCAGTCCTTGAGTCTATTTAAAATTTGTAACCCATTTAACACTTTAGGCTTCACCCCATGTTCTTCTTTTCCATCATACCAATCTTCGTTTGTTCGGAACTCATGATTGTGAGCAAGAAACTTTCTGTGGCCCATATATACAAACTTATGACTAGATTCCAGCCATAACGAACATGTGTCAAGACTAATTTACCCTTTGTTTGATGCCCAGATAAATTTCCGTATGCCGGAAAGTCATTTATCGTCCACATTAAAATAGCCCTCAAATTGAAGATGGTCTTACTAAATGCATCGTAAACCTCAATTCCATTATTCCATAGCTTTTTTAAATCATCAACTAATGGCTGCAAATACACATCTATATCATTTCCTGGCTGCCTAGGACCAGAAATCAATAAGGATAGTATCATATTATCCTTGGACATGCATAACCACGGAGGAAGATTGTACGTAACCAATATGACTGGCCAACAACTATAGCTAGAACTAAGATCACTTAAAGGATTGAAACCATCTGTTGAAAGGCCCAACCGAAGATTATGTGGATTTGATGCAAAAGTAGGATACTTACGATCTATTCTTTCCCATGATAATGAATCAACTGGATGCCTCATCTTGCCATCCTGACTTTTATGATTGAAATGCCATCGTAACTATTCAGCCTTTTCAGCTGATCTAAACATCCTCTTAAGTCTGGGTATTATAGGAAAATAACGCAAGACCTTTACGGGGATTCCCACGTGAATCTTATTTGTGCGGGCATTAGTTTTCCACCTTGAAGCATCACAAGTTGGACATTTATCCAAATGCTCACGATCCTTCCAAAATAAACAACAATCATTCTCACAAGCATCTATCTTTTCATAACCAAGATCAAATGCCTTCAGCATCTTTTTTGTTGAATGCAACGAATCAGAAAGTGTGTTCCCATCTGGTAACATGTCAGCCAACATTGCAAGCAAATCGTTATAGCTATTGTCGGTTAAACCATGCATAGCTTTAAATTTGTATATGACAACAACTGCTCTCATCTTCGTGTACTTCGTACAACCCGGAAACAAAGGACTTTCAGCATCTTCTAGCAAACTTGTAAAACTTGGATCTATGCTTTCTTGCATAGGTTCCCCAACATCACCACCAT
The DNA here is from genome assembly GCA_033992175.1 of Spiraea crenata. Classification (NCBI taxonomy): domain Eukaryota; kingdom Viridiplantae; phylum Streptophyta; class Magnoliopsida; order Rosales; family Rosaceae; genus Spiraea; species Spiraea crenata. The sequence continues at coordinate 142,950 of JAVBHV010000045.1, read as the reverse complement.
CTGGGAAATATATATCTCTATACATCCTATACATATCAGGCATTTCTTGGTCTTCCGGAGGAATAGATGCATTCGATTTTTCTCCATGCCAAACCCAAGTAGTGTATGTGGGGTCCAATCCATGTTCAATTAAATGATCATACACTACATTAGAATACTAGTGTGACAGGTTGAGACAATTCTTGCAAGGGCAAATTATTTTCTCAAGATTCCCCTCCTTAGCCTGAACTGTATTAACAAAGCTCCGTGCCCCTATTTGATATGCTAGTGTATTTCTACAAATGAAAACTAGAAACTTAATGTGAATGATCACAAAGGCATTCTAACAATTAAGTCAAAGAGTTCAGAATAGAACCTTGGGAAGTATGCCCATTCTTTATCCATTTTGAGTGAACAAGTATTTAGTTAACCTGTTGAAACTCGAGTTAAATTGAAAACCAACCAAACAATAGTCAACCCACACACAACTCAAGAAAAATGATTACCCAAGTGCAAGGTGCGGTTGTTTTAATTTAGTGATCCCAACAGTAAGTAAGACCCATTTCACATATCTTTCGTTTCGAGAAACATTGTTACTAGTTATCAGGCTTTGTTCTCAGTCCCCATGTATGAGCTATCATTTCCATATAGTGCGAGTTTTGCTAAAAATAGATAGCATAATGCAAAGTTGTGTGCTTAGCATCTGCCTTCTATGCATATCACCTTAACAAAAGAACAAAGAAATAGAACTCCATCGCAACTTTAGGGAGATTAAAACTTACTAAGGTTGTCAAAAAAGCATTAAAAGACTCGACCTCAGGCTATAAATTCGTTTCCTATTTCAAGCACAAGCAAAGAAGCTCAACTTGTTCAAACAATCCATTGCTAGCCATCACTTTAATCATATCATATCAGAATAGTCACTCCAATAACATTTCAACAATCACAACAACCATATACTGAAACACTTAATCAATCTTTAGAACAAAGCACAAAAACAGGACAGTAGTCAATGCAAATTAGCAGCACAAATGTAGTTTTTTGCATCAAATTCAAATTGAATACGGATAAAAATTAGGGAAGATATGATTACCACAATAATTTACAACAATAACAAACTGAAAAACTAATAAATAAACTCACGTTCATAAGCTTGAGATGATCTCCAAGCCCAAATCTAGCTTGTGCTTCATCGGCAGCTTCTCCATGCCCAAATCTAACTACCAAATAAGCTAATTCGCATAAACTAAGGCATAAGAACAAAATGTAAGAACAAACCAAAACAAAAACAACTGCTGCAGTAGTCAACCTGGTTCGAGACAATCGGCACATTGTAAGAGCAAACCAAAACAAAACAAAATTGTAAGAACAAACCAAAACAAGATTGTAAGAACAAACCAAAACTAATTGGCACATACCAGGTGATTAACACAATCGAGACAATCCGCACCTCACAACGCAAGCCCAATTCGAAACCCCTGCAGCAGTTAAATAAGAATTTAAACTCACTATTAAGGAAAGCATTAGCAAATTAAGAGAAGAACCCAAAGCAGTTGGTTCAAAACTAATATAGAAAACGGAGGAGAGAAATGGAATTTGGTATAGAAAGATGTATTCCAACACAGAACAAGAGAAATTGGTTCAAAATTGGAAGAATTTGTAGAAGAAAATCTGAAACCTGAAGAATTCGCTAAAGAAATTTGGCCCTCTAGTTCCCGAGCTTCAATTTACAAGTGGGGTTTCGTTTAGAATCTGCAGCGAAATTCAAACATGAGGGAATTCTCAAACCCAAAAGAAATTGAAAGGATTTGTAGAATACCCAAGTCGAAAGGATTTGTAGAATACCCAAGTTGAAAGAAATTGCAGAACAAGAGGTTCAGCCCGTTCTCTTTCTCGAGCTTCAGTAGAGAAGAGAGAGAGAGAGAGAGAGAGAGAGAGAGAGAGAGAGAGAGAGAGCGCGCCTTTTTGAGTCTCGAGGTTCAGCGGAGTGTTGGAGTTCTAAAATTTGGGCGGATCTCAAAAATTACTAAGAGACCGTGCGCGCCAAAGAAATATCAGAAGTGCTCAGATACGACGCTCGTTAGCTAAGGTCGTGTTTGGAACAACTATTAACGACGCGCACGTATTGAACGCCGTAAACTCAACATTACTAACGACGCAAAATATTGAACGCCGTAAAAATGGAGCTATTTATGACGTGCAAATTAAAAACGCCGTAAATAATAAATGTTGCATAACAAATACGACGCGCAAAATTAGAACGTCGTGAATAAGATTATTTACGACGTGCATGCAAAGCACGCCGTAAAATTGCAAGCCGTGGAAGCCCACATATGGTGTAGTGATTGTATCATCTTTCAATTTTAAAAGGTACTTTTGATCCAAAATTTTTATGGACATTATAAATTAGGACCACCCAACTTTTGGGTCCTGGATCCGCCACTGGGCCAATGTAAGAGGAGTCGAGGAGAAGAGCTGGTCGGGCACAAGCCGGAATTACAATAATCCAAATACAATCAAAGGTTTGAGAGTGACCTATCAGCTGCAAAATTTGCTTTAACATGGATGAAAGAGGTTTAACCATAAATGGAAGCATCTCGGGCAATGTCATTCAAGATTGACTTGATTCTCCAAGGGAGTTGACATTCTTGGTGCAATCGATAAGCATCTTTTAAGTCACCCTCTATCATCAACATAGAGAGACCAGCTAAATGCGCTTTGATGTAATCCCATGCGAAGAGCACACACTTCTACAAGTAAAACATTAACAAGACCAAGAGGTTTAGCGTCGGCAAGGATAGGGTTTCCATCAGAATTACTGATAATGAAGTCAACTGCTGCAGAAGAATTAAGTACAGATCCATCAAAGTATAATTTATAGTATGAAGGGCAGGGGGGATTTCAATTGATGTGAAGAGTGGAGAAGAGGAAGTGGGGGGCTGGATAGGGAAGTCCTTCCAAAAACAAGAAGCCAAGTGAAACTTTTTAGAAGGATGTGGGGTAATTTTTCTAAAGATGAGATCATTACGGGCAGTTTTCCAAAAATGAGGAGAGTTTCCTTCGCAAAAGGTCTAGATTGACTTGGATGGAAATGGGTGATCACAATTATTCTTATTTTCCTAACTCCATTCGCAAAGAGCGAATTGTAATCTTCTTCTTTTTTTTTATCAAAAGAAATATATTCATAAGAGCTTGGCAAAAACCAAACAAAGAGTACAATAAAGAATCACAAACATTGAGCTCAATACTCCTACAAGGAACAGTACAATGACCAAATCAACAATTCCAAATCCACATAGGCCAACAACAAAACATCACCAAACAAGTCTAAATCCAAAATCAGTGAAATTGCTGCAAAACCAAATCGGACTAGAACACCTCCGTTGGAACGGAGAATTCAGATAGGAATTGAACAGCCTAGATGCAGCGTCGATGACGGCGACCACAAAGCTCCTGAACACCAATAAGACGGAGGACGCATCCATCACAACAAATTCAGACCCAAACTAGATCAGAGATCTACGTCAGAGGCGGAGCATAGGCGCTGGTGGATAAGCTAATTGAATATGATGGGATGCCGCTCAACAGCCCAACCAAACACCAATCAAACCAAACTATAGAACACGGAGAAAAAAAGGAATTAATAGGGGTATATTGGATGTGCATTTTAAATGACTTTTGGACAATGAAAAGTAAGCTGGATTTTCTAGGAAAGTTAATGACTTTAAGATGGATTTTGCAATTAAAGACTTTTAAGCATGAATTTTCAGAAAATCTTGAGACTTTTTAGCAAGGATTTCAACGCACTTATTGCTAAACAAAACCACATGAAAAATCACAAGAATTCTTCAAGTTCTTCATCATCATTTTTTGAACATGTGCCACACATCTCTCATCACTAGGCCACGAAAGGCCATACACAACGGTGGAAACCCGTTGTCTATGTATAACCAAAACCGTTAAGAAAACCAGTGTAATCCTTGATGTCATGATTAGATAACGGTGGAAAACCGACGTCTAAAATGGTGAAAGAGAACGGTTCGCCAAGAAAACTGTTGTCTAGTATGATGATATAGACAACGATTTTCTTGTTAAACTGTTGTTTAGTAAAATGATAGTCAACATTAGGTAATTTGTATTCATACTTATATTGATACATGTGTACACATTTGTATTAATACAAACAATTTATTTCATCCATCCTCATAATCCAAATTCATTCACAAATCTCAATCCACACCAAGTATGTTAACATAAACTTATATCATTCACAAATCTCAAGTCTTACACAATATTTCCTAGTTTTCCTAAGAAGTACTACAACCTCTAAGTCTTGAAGTCCGTAGTTTGCCATCTAATCAACCAAGCATTCCTCTATTAGCCTACACCTCTCAATCCATAGCAGCCCTGCAAAGCAAAATCTTCACAAATTAAGTTATACATCCAAGAAAAGTCATATCTACCTACAAATGATAAGGATTTCTGCAATAACCCACACTAAAACAGCCTAAAAGCAGTTCTGCAGCTTGTAGGACAATTACAAGTCAAGCCTTTAGCATCATTAACATATAGGATAGTAAGCTACATTTCAGTAAGCTACAACCAAGCAATGTGCATTCCATTTCTACCATTAACATATAGGACAGTAAGATATTCATTTCTTCTTTGCTGCCATTGCAATTCAAGAGCTATCCAGAATTGGTAGTCATAATGCACCATTTGGACATCAGTTTATTTTCAAATCAAGTTTTGATACGCTGACAATGTGTTAGCCTACTGATTTGCAGCACACCCAAAGACTGAATACTTAACATGAACATGTAATAATTACACACATATCACGTAGCCAAAACAAGATAAACAAACCACAAAGGCATTTACCTTCATGGACTTCGTCTCATCCAAAGCAGCCATAATGTCCATCTCCATTTTCGAATCCAAGGTCCTATTCTCCAAGAATTTCATGGCATCCTCCATTGCTTCCTTTGCATCATCCTTGATTAGGCACGCCAAACGAGTAGGAACAAAGTCCCTCACAAGCACCTGTAGGTTCATAGGACTATTAAACCTCTCACAAGACATGCAGTTTTCATTATGTCATTCTACATAATTCTTATTGGAGAAAACTAAAACTGAATACCATCATTTTCTAATTAATATGAAGAAGACATTATTACATTTGAGCATTGAAAAAGAAATAGATCAGAGAGCTTTAGCTCTAATTAACTTAGCATGCACAAACAATTCAGAACACACATAGCTTCAGCTCATATTAGTATTCTGCAATATGCCCCACCATTCAGAACACACATAGCTTCAGCACATAGCTTTAGCTCTAAATACTTATACCAAGTGCCTGACAAACAAAATACACACAAACACACAATATGATATCGAACTTAATCAACGTCAATCGCAAAATGACCAATAACCTATCTAATCACTTAAGGAAGAACACCAAAAAAGTCCACAAGTTATCAAGGAGTTTGATTGATTCCAGATGCATATGGAACAGTAGAGGGGAAATTGATGATACTGACCCCTTAATTCAGGTGGGTCGCAATGTTCCCAAGCAATATAGTGGTGTTTGTTCTAATTGCTGGTTCTTCATCAACCTGCAAGACAGAAAGAAATTAAACAGATAAAACAATAAGAAATAAAAGGCAAACAATGGCCGTCTTGTATTTTTCAAAAAAAAAACCTTCAAAAGAAAACCTTCAAAAGAAACCTACAACATGAAGAAACATACTGTAAAATCAACACTATGAACACTTGTTTTAATGCTAAGTCAGGGGTATTAACTCAGACCTTAAAGCCATACCTGTAAGTTTGAAAGATACTTCAATAAAGACCCTGAAATAGAGAATTGAGAAAGCTACAAAGAAGATAGAGAAACCTATTAAAACACAACAATAACACCAATAACCTCTTAAGTTAAAACCAAACAGCTTCAAACAAAAATCATATACTATGTACATTGCGCGCAACAGAGATTATCAAATGCCAACCAATCCACAAATCATGGAGCAGAGTGAAATTCACAACAATATAATGTGTAAATAATAATAAGTCGAGTTAAGATGGAGAGATCACCACTATTTTCTATCAGCTTTGATGTATTCAACCTACGAGAAGGCGTTGAACTTAAGAGCAGCTGATAATCTGGAAGCAGAGACTGTGAGACAAGAAAATAGAGAGATGCAAATGAAAATGAATCTTAAAGAAGCATATTTACCTCACAATTCAGTAACAGAACCTGGTATATTCAACACTTAATGAAGCAACGACATTCATATAAGCCACTCAGTATATAATTTGTCTTTATTAGAGATAGAAATATTGATATAAGCTAATCAGCAATAAAGAAACAATGGAGTAGAAGTGAATCAAAATATAATCAACCCTAGTACAAGAACCTGAGCAATGCTATATTAGCGGTACAACATTACACCAGACAAAGAAGAGCCTTCAAACTCTAACAAGTTCATTAAACAGGAATTCGGACTATCGAGAACTGGCACTACCAGGATCTACAAATTCAAAGAGTGCAAGTCTAAAACAGGTCTAATAACTAACTTTCAAAATTTAAAACTTCTCAATAACATAAGTTAAAAAGCAAAAGGTCAAAGTTTATTACCACATCGTTGGTTCTTTCTTTCGCTTGGAATCACTATGGCACAAGTCATTTGCAACTTGGTTTGCATACCTCCATCAACTTGGTAATGTCAAACTTGGGTGCTTTCAAAATCTTCACTTTGCGGATGAATACATTTTGTAGAGGATAGATGCTGCTAGTCGCCTTCTCAATCTCTTTACCAATGCTCTCATCAATGAACTTGCGGACCAATTCATTTAGATCACTAGATGTAGCCTGGGCGACCATGATCTTCCTCATCTTGCGGCGAATCTGACAAAACAAATGCGATATTATGTCATGGTCAGCCAAACAAACACTTCAACTATGCTTAAAACAATAAACATTTCAGTAACACATGCTAACAGTAAACATTTCAGTAACACACGCACTTAAAACACCATTAATAAAGAGATCATGTAGAGTTTCAACTCACAGTTAGATGTTGGAGTCACCCCAAATCATCTAAATACAAAACAACAATCCACTCGAACCCAGGTCTTAAACAAAGAACACAATAGCATCAAATGCCATCCAACAGGTTAAAACCAGCATAGAATAAAACAGGGGTTGAGCAATAAGCACAGTCTAGATAAATTTTCCTTTACACAACTATCGATCTAAACCAGCAACAAAACATTCAACACTCGAGGCACAAGTGATTAAACCATCTAATTAACACGATACGAGAATGAAACTAAGCTCAACAATGCTTCCAGCTAATGTAACTTGGCATTCCACAATAATTCACAGTATCGAAAACAGTGTTGAAGGCAAAAACAACAATCGAAACCAAAGATATGCTGACAGAATTGATACATTGGTACCCCGGGTACAGCTGACAAGAGTCTTCCCCACACTCCTGTGGGTGAACATAGCTGGGGCCTTGATGTCATACCAGTCCTTCTTAGCAAACGGATCAGCCCTATATTATCATCCCGCAAAAATAAACATCAAAAAAACACAAACAAAATCAACAAATTGGCCAAAAAAAATACATGAAAAAGCAAATGAGAAAAAACCCAAATAGAAAAACAACAAGAAAAAACAAAACCCAGATCTACAAAGCTGTGAAAATGAGCTTACGCTTTCTTCTTGCCTCCCTTCTTTCCCTTGGAGATACGCTTGTTCTTTCTGCGTGAACCCAAAGGTCAGTGCTTTAGTTTCAGTAAAGTTGTGAACTTTAACATGCGTGTGTGTTGAGAGATTACCCGACGGCCATGATTGGAGCTTGGGTTGGCTGAAGAGCTCGAGTGCACTCTGCAGAGGAAGATGAAGTGAGAGGCGCAGATGGCTATGAAAGCAAACCCTTTTCAGTGATATGGCTGACGAGTCTTGGCGCGGCCAGCATCGATAATCGCCGTCATCGTGGGTTTTGGACCGAGATCTAGACGGAGAGGTTCAACGGGAACTTACAGGTGGTCGGTGCGGCCTTCAAGAATCACCGATTCCAACGATGCCATGACCGTCACAAGCTGGGCATGCTGTGAACTCATCGGCGTGCAGGTTTTGTGGACGGCGGTGACGTCTTCACGGAAGGGTAGTTCAAGTTCGAAAAAAGAGAGGCTTCAGATCTGTAATGTGGGAGTGGGAGAGGAGCTGCCGATTTGACTTTTCATAGCAAAGAGGATACATATGGAAATTTAATGAACAATTTTAAATGAACAGTGTCCTCCGTGTTTTGGTTTTGATTTCCGCACCTGTGGTAGATCACGAAAATAGGCTAAACTGTTATTTGTTTCCTGATTTGAGACTTCATAGATAAGGAAAATGGGTTAAATCGTCATATATGAACAAGGACCACAGTTTTTCTCGAATTTGTTATCTCTCGAGTGTTATGTATTCTATTTCGTGGCCTAGTGCATATTCTCTTTTCCCTACGACTCCTGTCATTTATGCTTTCATATCTTCCCTTTGAGCCTAATATTCAATTCTTTCTCTTTCTACTGGACTCGCCACAAAAGAAAATCAAACTTGAGCTAAAGAACAAACTTCACCAAAGAACTCAAATAAGGGTCCTACACAACAATTTTTATTCTGACTGTCCTTCAATATGTAAAAGCAATAGAACCTTGTAAATGTTACTACAACATAAAGGGCCATCATAGATCTCTAGTTACACGTAATAGGCATAATATCTATGTGACGCAATCTAGGAAACGCAACAGTGCATGACCCAATGAGCAACCCATTGAGGAACCACGACTGGGTAGTTTTCTCCAATGGAACAAGAACAGTAGCAAAAATAATACACACTGAGAAGCTATTTGCTTTTTCCTTATGAGCAAGGTACCAAAGCATGGAAACATGAATTTTGTATGGTTTTTCATTAAGGTTTGTTCGAAGACAGCTAGAAAACATGACAAAGAGTTGCCCCTTATCACTAAACTATACACAAAGCAATCAAATTTCAAAACTTTCCCACACAAAATTACAGATGCATATAACTAGTTCATCCAAAAAAAGCCAAAAAGTAGTTCCAACAAAGTACAACCAAAAGTGCATAACTAGTTGATCCAAAACAACCATAGTTCAAACCAAGTACTACCAAATGAGTACATAGAAGAAACATAGTTAAAGAAATTCCAAGATAATCCAAAGATGACGTCATTAAAACTTGAAAGTTATCCAAGATCAGCGTTTTTCGGGTGACATCTTCAAAAACATGTCCTTCTTTGCTTTAGTATTAAGAAAGTCCATCGGCTTGAAGCGGGGATTGTCATCCAAGTTTGGCGTATCCTTTAAAGTATCCCAAATACTGCTCTTGTTCTCTCTTTCCCTTTTCTCTATTTCATTTCGCTCTTTATCTCTCTCTCTCTCTCTCTCTCTCTCTCTCTCTCTCTCTCTCTCTCTCTCTCTCTCTCTCTCTCTCTCCTTTTTCTCCAACAGATTATATATTTTTTCAAAATTGGAGGAAATAGTTTCAATGCCCATAGAAACTTTCTCCACAACCTTGGCTTGATTGGTCCCAGCCGAGCTACAACTTCTTTCAAAGTCTTATCTACCTCACTTCCTTTGGCTGGGGTTTTCCTTTGGAACTTTAGAACTTATAGGGCCTGTTTGGGATGCAGGACTATTAGTGAGGGGATTAAATCCTTGGACTAACTGGTACTGCCTTGGCTTGGATTATGAGGGACTGTATCCTGTCCCATGTTTGGCTTAGATTGGCTTAGATTGCCACCACGCCCCATCTCCCACGAAACCCACCACCGCCAATCAGACAACAAAATTGGAATAACTCAATTCTAACTTGCAATTTTCGCCCGAATCAAAAAAATACTTGACTCATACCATCATACCCATAACAAACTCAATTTATCAATCAAAATCCACATCAATTCAACGGCCTCCAAGTTTAACAATCAAATTCCACATCAATCCTCTCAATTTATGCTAACTGGGCGTGATGAAATTCCAACATCAAAGTTCAAAATCACAAACCTAGAATTCGAAAACACAAACCCAGATGCGCTAGTTGTCGATTCTGGTCCGAGAGCCATCGAAGCCAGTGGTGGTGCTCGAGCCGGAATTGGAGTCCGTGGTGGTCCTGCTGCACGAGCCATCGAAACCGGTGGCGGTGCTCGAGCCTGAGTTGGAGCCCGTGGTGGTCCTAATGCGCGAGCCGTCGAAGCCCGTGGTGGTGCTTCCGGTTTGAGACGCGGGAACAGATGGGTCTTCCAGTTTGAGACGCGGCAACGGGAGGAGGACGGTGGCGAGTATGAGGCGCGGCAATGGATGGGTCTGGAGGTCGTCTTCTGGCGTCGGCCTCACAACCTTGCTATTTAGCGAGGCACTTATGGGGCTCGCTATTTAGCGAAGCCAGAAAGGAAACGCGGGTGCTATTTAGCACCATTTAAATTAGTCCGGTATACACCAAACACAGGCTAGCTGGACTATTTAAGATAGTCCATTCCAGTACCTCCTAGTGAGGCTTACCAAATAGGCCCTTAGAGTCCAAAGAGTTTGTGTATTGAACAGAGCACCAATATATGCAAAATCAAAAGAACATGTTGTCAGTGTCTCTGGGTTTAGCTCATGAATAGTCATAACCTTTTACAATGTAAAGAACCAGTCTAGCTAAATTAGATCCTGTTATTCTCAGTATAAACCTGCAGATATTCTGTAACAATGGTAATGTGGAAAGACTGAATAAACCATGTATAGTTGTAATTCTTTGAATAATATTGAAACTCCTAGTCAGCAATATCATTTTCTGTAACTAAACGGTTTATAATGGATATGTAGATCTTCGGGAGGATAAGCACTACCTTGCTGATCACCCTGGCTTGGTACCTGTCACTACTGCACAGGTGTAGTTTTAAGTAAAAAGTTGTTTCCTCTATGAATGTCAAAATGGATATTTGCACTGATTGTTATTTTAAATAACCAGGGTGAAGAGCTTCGCAAACAGATTGGCGCTGCCTATTAGATAGAATGCAGCTCAAACACTTAGCAGGTATGTCTAGACTTGTACACATTCTTATATCGCTAGTAAGCTGTGCAGTAGCGTAAATGTATCAAGTAAGTTTTTCTCCAACTTTGTATTAGTGTATATATCACAGTTGTCTCCTGAGTTTTTATTCATGCTATAGAGTTTATGGTTGTGAGTTTCTTTCAGATATCTACACCATCTTATCTTTACCTTTGTTTGCTCTTGAACCTTTGATTTTGGTCATACAGTAAGCTGAGACAGAGTTTTTGTTTAGTTTTCTTGTTGATGCGCTGAGTTTGGGATTGGGCATATCTAATTTGGATTTGGATAGCAAGATTTATAGTATAATTGTTTTTAGTTTGGAAATTGATGGTAATGGAATGTTAGATGCTAATTGGACAGTTTTATGTAGTTGGTTTTGGTTAATTTTGATTAAGTAATGTTGCTTGGTGATTTGGTGCACTAAAATTTTAAAATTGATGGATTTTAGGAGTAGGTTGAAAGGGTATATTTCATATATAGGTTCACAATGATGTATTTTATATTAAGTAATATTGATGTGTAGCTTAACTCATTCCTTCATCATCATTTATTGCCTTAGGTATAAAAAACGTCGGAAAGGAAAATGAAGGAGAAGCTCACAGCCAAGGGATGCATTCACCCTTTTTTGCAAGTACAACTATTGAGGAGACATGAAGGAGAAGGCTCACACATGCAGAATGACTGAATTTGGAACATTGCACATCTAGTACTTTTGTAATGCATTTGTTTGAAGAAATTATGCATGTTTTTGTTATGGGCAGTGTGTATTAAACAAAGTTATTATGTTACACCCCATCCCAAAAAGGTGGGCCCGGGATGTACGGCCATCACCCGGAGGGTGACGAAGCCTAACTCGCACACACAGACCAATGAAACTGAACACACCAGACAACATTGGGCCCATTGCATACATACAATACACACCACCGTATCAGGGCATCTACGATACAAAGAGTTTAAGACATGGTTACACGAAGAGAGAAACAACACTAACAAATTAAACTACACAAGGATAAGTCCCTACTCTCTCGGGACAGATGCAGAGCCTGCAGAATGCCTTCTCTTGCGTCACCGGTCAACTCAGCTATTCCCTGAGGGGGCGCAAAACCAAGGGTGAGTGGCGGGAAAAATAAATAAGCTTTCGAAAACATTTATGAAAACATATTAGATGTAACCCCCTACTGTAAAAATCATATAACCAAACTGAAATACACAAAATAAGATATCATGCTCTGGTAGGCGCCAGTCAAGTGCACATAGGAAAACACACCCAGTGCCCTGGGTACGCACAGGGCACCGCTGTGTACACCTGAAAGTATAAAGCCCCGTGTACTCCCCCTCACATGTCACCCCCAGTCCCTGGGATAGCACAGGGACCGCTACCATCGGAAATAAGCTAGCAAATGGGGTCTTTGGTGCATGCAACACTGTGAGAGCTGTGTCCTACGGCCGTAGTCTGAGTACCAGTAGTGTACGTGTGATTCTAGGTGCACTATGGAAATAGTATACTGAAAACTAATACTCAAATCACCAAATAAATCCATAGAAAGCTACTATAACTGAAATCAACTAAAAACATTACTTTAAGAAAACAAAACCCAACCACTCACAATGAATCAGGGCTGTCGAACTCGTCCGCCTGAACCGCCTGGCTGCGGCGTCTAACTGGAGCCTGAGTACCTAATGATCGTCAAGTTCAACTGTCAGCCAACACATAAATATATGAAACCTGCAAATCCTAATTTCCCTCGTTTTGCTCAATAGACGTTTAACCGTATCTTGAATGGTGAAACGTAGTTTGTCACCTGATCCGGAACGTCGTTTCCAATCGGAATAGTGGACGATCGTCAATGGTCAACGTTGGTCAACGGCTGCCACGTCAGCACGTCTGCGCTGACACGACGCACAGGTGGCGCTGACGTGGTGCCCACGTGGCGCTGACGTGGTGCACATGTGGCGCTGACGTGGGGTTACACGTGTCGATGACGTGCCACCACGTGGTGCTGACATGTCACACAGGTGGCGCTTACGTCAGCACACCGGTGCTAACGTCATCACCGTCGGCGCCGCCATACCGTCGCCGGAATCTGGGAAAATTCTGGCGACTGTTCCGGCCGACATCCACAACTTCCAACTTCTTCATTTCTCAACCATTTCCAACGATTCTTATATGAAAATTCATCTACGGAACGCAAGGAATCCAAATATCAAGTTTTCGAGACTCACCGAAGCATATTCTGGCCGGAATCTCGCCGGAAAGCTCTCGGATTCCGTTGAGCTTGTTGTTGGCGAATCTGAGGGTCCCCAAGGTCGATCTTAGGTGTTCCGAGCTCCTCTCGTCGAGCTGAACGTGATTCCGGCGACAAAAACTCCGATCGGTGGCCGGCAAGTGCAAAGCGGCGGCGATTTGGGGTAGGTGGGGTGGCGGCTTCGAGTTTCCCTTTTGGGAAACCTGGGCCCGGTTTTTCCCCTTTAGACCCGACCCCCACCTTCCAGAAACCTCCCACAGTAAACACCCAATCTGCACTCGCCACGTGGCACCTCAACACACACCACGAAGTTAAGTTTTCGCCCATAAACTCCTCGATATAGCTTGGAATTCAATTCCGTCTTCGCCGACGCATTCGTACCAACGAACACTATACCACAAGTACAATGTTTGTTAAATATAAAATGACTATTCAAAAGTCAACTTTTAACTTCGAAAAGGGTATTCTGGTCATTTAACCAAAAAACTCAAGACAGGTCGTAACATATTATATCAATAAATTTGGATTTTTTTTTATAAACTACGAATTTGTATTAATACGAATACAAATATGTATAAATATGAATACAAATACAAATACAATTATGCAAAAGTCAATGATAATTTCAACAAAGTCAATGAAAAGAGACAACGGAATTAAGAAAAAAGTGTAGTTACTTCTACTATTCCACTACAAAATTAGAACTAAAATTGTGGTTAAATATACACTCAGACGACATTATTAATTAAAGCTGTCGTAAAAGGGTATATCAAACGACAGTTTAAGCTTATCAAACAACAGTTTTAACAACAAAAGTGTCGTCTAATATGGTTTCAGACGACAGAAAAAAAACTGTCGCCTGAAGCATAGCATCAAACGGAAGGGGCTCAGACGACAGTTTTTTGCACTTATCAAACGACGGATTTTCTCCGTCGTATGATACGATTTTTGACGTAGTATAGGTATGCCACTATATACACAAATGAGCAATAGATTTCACGTGAACCATAGGACCACATGGGTATATGAGACAAACAACAACTGAATACATAGAAAACAAACAACAATTGGTACATATTTATGAGACGAATGAGCAGTTGACCAAAAACAAATATATGAACAGAGTTGTTATTATCAGAAATACAGCACGACAAGTTCTTACTTTCTCAAGCATGCCTATTCATCTTCTGGAGATGTGCTTATCTATTCATCTTCTAAGGCCATTGTGAAGAATCTGATGGTTAGAGGTCAGATTTTTTAGGGGGTCTGCTATTTATACTTTCCATTGGAAAGTCTCCCAATATCCCACATTCATTGAAATCCATTGAAATCTGTGTATTTTTGAATACCACTATATTTTTTAGTTCTTGTTAAAAGTCTACATTGAATACCAATGGATTTACTATCACTTTTTAAAAAGTCCAGAATGTTTAAATTGAATACCTCAAGGCTTTTATGGATTACTAAGTCTTAATTGAATATGCAGGTTGGCAATGAGGGGGGTATTTTAAAATTAATTCCTTTTTGTTTAACAAACAGCACAAACAATGATCACACAGATGACTGGTCGTCATCAGTCATGTGTTGTGAACCCGACTCGGATTCCTCACCCGCTGAGTTGTGATCAGAAATTCTAACAACAAAGGCAATCTTGTCATCTTCATTATCCGAAGAAGAGTCAGAGTGATGTGATTCCTCATCCTCACTATCACTCCAAGAAGCTTTCAAGGCTTTATCCTTGCCTTTGTTAGACCCTTTCCTATTGTTAGCACAATCAACAGAAATATGACCAGTTCCACCACAGGTATAACACTTAACTGGACCCTTCTTGAACTTATTATCTTTTGATCCAGAATTCTTTTCAAATTTCCTTTCATTTGACCCTTCACCTTGTGATTTAAATTTAGACTCTCTAGGGTAATTCGCACCACCCTTGTAATCCTTCCTATCCTTGAGAATTCTTCTAAACCTTTTGACAAACAAAGCCATGTCATCATCAACCGAAGATGATTTTTCTGATTTTGAACTTTTCAGCTCAACATGATCAGTCACACTTTGCAGTGCAACACCCTTATCCTTCTTATGCATGCTTTCTTCCAATTTTAGCTCAAGTTCATAGGTCTTTAATTTTCCTACAAGTTTTGGAAGCTTTATGTCGGACATATTTTGACATTCCTTGATTGCGGTCTTCTTCGCGGAAAACCTCTTCGGTAACACCCTTAATATTTTTTGAACAATTGTTAATTCTGAATCAGTCATCCTAAGTTCTTCAAACTCGGACAGGACCATTTCAAGCTTTAGGTCCCTAACCTGGTCATCACCCTCGTGAATGACACGCAACCTGTCCCACGCTTCCCTAGCTGTTGTACAGTGCTGAATATGTGAATATTGTGCACTGGAGACGGCAACAGCTATGGCGTTCCTAGCCTTTTTATTAGCATTTGATGCATTGACCTGAACCTCTGTCCAGTCATCTCTAGGTATGTTCACTCTCTCACCGTCAACAATTCTAAATGGAGGACGCCATTCAACAGACAAATATTGGAAAGCAAATTCATCATATGCATCAAGAAAGATTTCGAACTTATCTCGCCAGGCAGCGTAGTTTGTGCCATCGAAGTATGGAGGTGAGTTCACCTAACCGGCTACTCGATCTCTCTCCATTGTCTAGACCCTTAAACCAACCAACCCAAGACCTTACTTTAAGTATGTCTAAAGCCCTGCTCTGATGCCAATTGCAGGTTGGCAATGAGGGGGGTATTTTAAAACTAATTCCTTTTTGTTTAACAAACATCACAAACAATGATCACACAGATGACCAGTCACAGTGTGATGAACTTTACGGATTAACTGGATTAAGGTCTTAATAGATATTACTTGTGGATGCTTGTGATTTGATCAACAACACTCAGATGCAATGGCAACTTAGGTCCTCAACGAAATCAGTGAGTTTGATATTCGTGAGCTATCCACAACTACAACTATATCGAACTAGCGTTTCTAATGCAGCAGTTAAGATGACCTGTCAGGCAGAATTGTCCAGTTTGCATGTTAAGTGATTTGGTGCAAAATTAAATCCAATTTTAGTTAAGCCGAATGTTTAACAATACACAAAGATGGACACAGAGTTTTGGTACCCAGAAAAATCCACAAAGGAATAAAAAACCGAGGGTCTATCAGAAGACCGGCCTTCCACTATGAAATGGCAAAAGATGCCCAGTACAAGGTTCAGACCAAGCTCAATATCTAGTTACCTAACTTAGATGCAGCAGTCCCTCGTGCGGCTTCTTCTCCATCACTTCACTTCCAGCGGATCCTTGCTTGGTCAACACGCTACAAGAATATACACAAGTATTCCTCTAACGTGGCACCGAAAATGTATGCTGTGATGATTTATGACCAGTCACAGATTATTTCCAGAAAGCAGTAAACTTGCAGGAAATAAAACGGTGAATGTGTTTGATGCTTGCAGCTACAAACTGGGCAGCAAACCTACTAAGGTCAATGACCTCTAATACTCAACAAAGTCTACAAACATGTATGAACATGAGAGACTAGTGTTGCACACTCCTAATCCGACTAAGTATATGAACTTTCTAAACAAGCCGAATCCAGGAAAGATAAACCTTCTTCCAAAGATAGCTAGAATGTTTTCAATGAAACTTACTTGGAAAACAAAGGTTTTATCAACTCATACAATCCTCATAATTCATATGATGTTTCTATGTAAGTGAACTAAAAGCACTCAAGAAAACAAGATGAAATCGGAGAGGAAGGTATGCTCAAAGGTGAGAGTTTTTCAAAGATTTTTGTGAAATGAAACTTGAAAACCCTAGCCGTTTATGATAATGAAGTTGTGTTTATATAGACACAAAGAAGATAAGAAACAAACAGCCAAGATTAAACCTTAAAAACCACTTTTAATAAAACCTAGGCAGATCCAAGTGAGTGGGGTGTAGTTGACAACCCGCTGGATAATAGCATGAGCTGTTTAATCAACTGTCAGAAAAGCAGTCAACTTCACGTGCAGGAAATAGATGACTAGTCACAGAAAAAACTGAAATCCTTATTCTTGTAAGAACAAGTACAAACCTTAAAGTGTTTTGGAAACGTTTTGACTAGAAAACATAAAGACCAGTTATGACACAAAATATTAATGCAAATGAACACTAAATGTGAATGCATCTTCAATCATCATCTATCTTCAAACTTCCAAGCTTCTTCAATTTTTCTAAAATCTAGAAATAAAACTTCTTGACTAATTGAGCTTGTTACATAAGTTTACAATGTTTTTGTCACAAGGACAGCCAATCACAAAATATCCTACAGAATACCTATAGACTTTTTCATTGCCCAAGAGTCATTTAAAATCCACATCTAATACACCCCTGTAAAACAGAAATTAAAACAACCCAACACACTAACCCCCCTAGCTTTACAATATTTTCTGACAAGTGGCTGACACCTTGTCAAGGGCAGCAACCAGGCCGAGACGAAGCAGCCGTGTGTAGCTGAATGACTTCTGCAAGCAGTACAAAGACAGCCTGGAGGTGTTGGAAAAATCCAGTGATGCAGAAATAAACACGGCGAAGAGGCAGTTTGCACTTGGAACCGTGCAAATAAAAATGCTGAAACGGGGAGAAAAAAGAGAGAAAAATTGGCGGCATTCCTTGAGTATGAAAACCAGAAGCTAAGCCAGCGGAATGCTGAGTTGGAAAATCAGCTTGCAGAAAGGGGTTCCCGGATTTCCTGATTGGAAGATGAGGTAGCTGATCTGCAGGGACTGCTCTTGCATATGGAGTCCCAACAAGCTGAAGCTCAAGCTAGTTGCACAGCAACAGAAGAAGCTGCTAGAGACAATACAATCGAAGCAGAAACTGTTCGCGATTGTGATGCTGAGCCAACCCCAACAGCGACCACTACACAAGAGGAATTCGTCATGCCTCCCTCGACAATAAATCTTGACTCTGAGCAAACGGAAAAAGGTGATGCAGAGGGAACTCCCCAAGTACAGCCTGCTAAAAATGGGAAAAAAGGGGCAAAACCTGTAAACGTGTGCTCTGATCTCAAAGAGCACGTCAAGGAGCCTGGTCCGAGGAAGAGGACCACCAAAGCTTTTGAGGAGGAGCGTTAAAAACCCAAGCTGGTGAAAAAGCCAGTAGTTTGGAAGCAGGGATTTGGTGCAGACAAATTGTCCAAGGCCGATAAAAAAAAGTTCAATAAATTTTGGATTGAGACGGACTTGGACGTGTACTAGACATCAGAGCCCACTCCCTTCTTCAACGTTGTTGGCAGAGTATTAAGAGCCGATATAACAGACTGCGTTGACAAAGTTCAAATATCATCGATGTATTCTGCTATATCAACCGAGAAGAAAAAGAAAATGATGATGCACTCCCCACGAACTGCTATTTCCCTATCTACTTCTTTGTAAGTTACATTCACCTCTGCCAACTTCTTTTAAATATCAAATTTCAGTTATTGTTCATGCAAATTGAAGGATCAGCTCCTTCAGCTCGATGAAAATGTTCCTTCAATCTGGGAATTGATTCTTTAATTGAGGGAGGTGTTTCTTCAATTGAAGGAGATGTTCCTTCAAATTCGAACTGCTCCTTCAAATTGAAGGAGATGTCCCTTCAATTTAAAGGAAGTGTTCCTTCGAATTAAAACATGACGGTTCACTAAGAACTAATGTTGCTTTCTAATTCCATATACAGTCTGACTTGGACAAGAAGGACACAGATGCAAATTATTTCAAAAACAACTTAAAATGGTGAAAGACCTGCTTGATAGCCAAATTGGAAGGTCGCCAACATCTTCATTCCAATGTGCATCCAAGAGCACTATACGTTGCTGGTATTCAACACAGTGGAGATAGAGTTCGTAGACTACAACTCATCTAGATGGCTTGCCAATTTTCCAGCAACTGAAGGTGTACACATGCGAATGACCATGAAAATTGTACGTATTTCCTTCCAAATACTATTAAATTTGAGTTGTTTTTGTTTCGTTTTTGTTTTCTTGTTGAATTATCACAATTTCTTACAGAGAAACTACTTTCTCCAATGGATACGAGAAAACACCACAGAAGTTATCCCATTTGATTTGCTGGTGGGATCACAAAAGGCCCTAAGAGCTGAGTTTCTCAACATCCTCAATCCAAGGGCCCAGTTTTGATCAGAGAAGAGCTTGACTGCCCTCAACAAGCATCACAGTAAGCAACCATCCTTAACTACTTGCTGCTTTAAAAAAAATGGCAAATTCATTTAAAGACTTAACAAGAGACCTCTTTTTTGAACTTTACAGCAATAGCTGTGGCCTCTACATGCTGTACTACATTGAACAGCTTCTAGCGGATACCGACATTCCCAACAAACCCTACCTTGCAGCTAACATATTCAAGATAAGGCCTAAAGTGGTTTTGATGATAATCAACCATCGGTTAAGCTGGAATTCAACACAGGAGGCCAACCAGAGTGGTGCACAGGCTGCGAAGAAGCAAAGGAAGTAATTTTGTTGCAAAACTATTTTGTCTTGTATTTCATTATGTAAAAGACAAAGTAATTGATGAAATTGTAAATGTTCATTTCTGTAACTGATGAAAGTGTTACTTCATTTTGATAGAATTATTCCTGCAAATTAAAGTATGCATTCCTTCAAATTTGAAGCTGTTCCTTCATTTTGAAGGAACACTTGACAAAAAGCCTTTTGAAACTTGCATAAGTAGTTATGGAATGAAGATAACATCTTTTATTCATCTGAGAACATGAACATTCTAATTTCAACGGGGTGATCCTTCATTTTGAAGGAACACCTCCTTGAAATTGAAGGAACACCTACTTCAAAATTGAAGGAACATCTCCTTCAAATTGGAGGAAGGAACACCTCCTTCATATTCAAGGAACAGCTCCTTCAAATTGAAGGACCACCTCCTTTTAGATTGAAGCATCACCTCATTCATTGTGTTTTGTTGTTTTTTTTAGTGAAGTGGACATCAAGCTTAATGATTAATCAAGCTTGACATACTTTAATTTGAAGGAACGCTTGACAAAGGCCTTTACAAACTTGCATAAGATAACATCTTTTATTCATACGATTATTCATAAGATAGACTTATTTCAAAACAAGAACCCCCCATACATCTGTAGATCAAGCTTAACGATCCATGAAAAACACGAATTTCAATCACCCTTGGTCCAATATCCCAGTTCACGTAGATATATATCTTCGCAGATGTATACCCACTTTACGACACAAAACCTTGACAGCTCTCCGCGACTTTGTTGTTCGTTTCACATTCAAATGTATATCTCGGCCTGGCACTTACAAATGAAATACAAGAAGAGGCGGTGAATATTTAACAAATCTAATCTAATTTACACGAGTGCAAACATGTAATCCGTATATATATTTCACCATATCGAAGGAACACTTAACAACGATCCTTCCATTGTTTGCACCATTGGGAGCCGTGTTCTACTTTTCAATTTCTTTGCATTGTGTTATGTTGTTTTCGGTAATGAAGTGCTAGAATACGAGCTCCCTTCTCCTGATTTATATAGCAAAATTTTTTTACTGTTGCCGCCCATTAGGTCCAAGGAATGGCCTTGCTTGTCTTTCTTTTAGTCAGTGCCATGATGTATCCCACCCCAACTAGTCAAATTGATAACTGTTGACGCCCATTAGGTCACATCAATGACATTATTAGTTTATCTTTTAATCAGTGCCAAATTAAAGGAAACACCTTCAAGGTAGTTAATGTTTCGTTCCTGCAAATTAGAGTATGTGTACCTTCAAATTTGAAGGTGTTTCTTCATTTTGAAGGAACACTTGACAAAGGCCTTTTGAAACTTGCATAAGTAGTTATGGAATGAAGGAACACCTCCTTCAAATTGGAGGAAGTCAGTCATATTGAAGGAACACATCCTTCAAATTGAAAGAGCAGAGCACGTCCTTCATATTGAAGGAACACCTCCATCAAGTCCAGTACGTGTTGCTTTGTCTTCCTTTTAGTTTCTGGGAATTTGAAGGAGCACCTCCTTTAAATTAAAAGAAACCTCCATCAAGTCCAGTACGTGTTACTTTGTCTTCCTTTTAGTTTCTGGGAATTTGAAGGAGCATCTCCTTCAAATTAAAGGAAACCCCCATCAAGTCCAGTTCGTGTTCCTTCAAGGAACACATCCATAAAAGCACAGCAAGGATTCCATATTCACATTTGACAAAAAATACCACAATCCCACAATAGAATAGAATTCCATTTTCAAATTTACGTGACACACTCCGCCCCAAAAGTGAGGCCTGGGAGGTGCGGCCATCACCCGGACGAGGTGACGAAGCCTAAACCGACTCAAACACAACAAACGAAACCAGCAAAAGACAACACAACTCACAAACCGGGTCGAAGCCCAATAGATACCAAAGACAACAAAATATCAGAGCGTCTAACAACGGAAGTACAAAGTTACACAACAGTAGCCCGAAGGTGGAATAGTACAACACAAGACGTACACAAGTCTGACAAGCCGCTGACGACAAAGAGATTCCTACTCTTTGTAGATAGAATAGAGCTATCCTGAAAGTTGCCGCTCGTCACGGTGGTATTCCATAGTATCAGGTCCTGAGGGGGCGCAAAAACAAAGGTGAGTAGATAGGAAAAAATAAATGTCAGTGAAAAACACAGTTTAAAACATTTATCAATAATAATAATCCCCACAGTTAAAAACAATAGTATAGGACTCTACTACAATGAATATGCATCAAAAGCGTAGTACATAATCACAGTCTAGCCAATAAGTACAGTAGCTAACACACTAGGCGCTCCCACACACAATCTACAACCGAGATATAACTGGACACGGGCCTCGAACCACATACCAGTGAATAGGGCAAGGACCACGAATCACATGCCAGTGCATAGGGCAAGGACCACGAATCACATGCCAGTGCATAGGGCAAGGATCTCGAATCACATGCCAGATTGGACAAGGGCCTCGGACCACATGCCAATCATACTATGCAAAGATCCAAATGGTGTGCCACTACCTATACTAACAACAAACAACACAGCCAGCAAAAAGCCATCTTATAAGCATATACGTATATAGCATACTCCATAACACAGTACAAAAACAACCAACCATCAAAGATCCAATAATTGCATCATCACATCATATATATACTTAAACATGCTCAACGACAGGTCAAAGTTCAATGACGTCAGCAATCCAGTGCTGTCGTGTCGCCCACTGGGCACTGATGTCAGCACGCCGGTACTGACGTCATCGCCGCCACGCCGGTCGGAAACTGGGAATTTTCCAGCCGATTCACCAAGCTTCTAAAACCCTCGAATCTCAACCATTTTCAACGAATTTTATATCAAAACCTATCTACGAAATCCAACGAATCGAATGGGATAGTTTTCGGGTCTTACCATGGCCTGTAGTGGTCGGGAAACACGGCGGAAGTTTTGGTTTCCGTTGAGCTCTCGTCGGCGGCGTTCTGGGCGTTTCCGAGCTCGAGGCCGGTTGGGTTGAGTCCACGACAACACGAGGAACCTGTTTCAAATGGTCGGAGGTCTGATCGATGGCCGGAAGCTCGAGATCGACGGCGAAGACTAACGGCGGTCGAAGTTCCTGTTTGGGTTCATCGGCGGCATTCTACGCCGTTTCTGGCATTGAAACTTCGAGGATACGTCGCCGGAACAAGAGGAACACACGGTGGAGGTGGTCGGCGTCACGATCCCTGGCCAGAAAAGGGAGAACGGCGGCTGGAATGTTTCGGCGGCTGTGGCTTTCTCTTTTGGGAAGGTCACGGCTGTTCTGCGGGTTTTACCAGCCCGCACCCCCTTTCCCAAAATATCTTACCTGTTGACCAATCAGAGCTTGCCACGTGGCAAGCTCTCCTACACCACAAAAGCTTTTTTCTTTCGTAGCTTGTTTGTTACAACTCGGAATTCAATTCCATCTTCGCGGACGCATTCATACTGTCGAGCCTTCCACATAGAGTATAATAATGGTTAGGGGATTTTTGTACTATTCCAAGTCAATTGTTTGACCCGTAAGGGTATTTTGGTCATTTCACTATTATTTTTCAGAGATTTTTTTGAAACAGGTTGTAACACGACGCCTCTATCCCGGCTTTGCACCTTTTTCGGTTATGCCTACCCTTCACACCAAACGCCCACAAGTCACAGCTCGCTTCATTTCTGATCCCAATTTGGCTCTTATAACAAACGGCCGCCCGCTTGGAATCCTTGTGATGGGAGGTTTCACGGGCGCCGTCCTCAAATCCAAAATAGGCTTGTCCAAGTCCGATAAGGGTAGACTGCAAAACCAATGCTCTTCTTGTAGAAGTCTACTTTCCAATAGTCCTAAATGAAATCGTATATACCTTCCTTGTGGCCTCCATGCATCAACGCTTGCAATGCGTGTGCATATGGGAATCCATCGTGCTGCCACAGTATACAGGAGTATGTTCCCTGTTGGATGTCCACAATAAACGTGTTCAAAGTGGCCTTAATCTCAAACAAGGACCTGGTAGATCGAAACACATTCCAATGGTATCCTTCGATTAGCTTATCTTTCATAACCTTCTTCATCGCTGGACACAAACCGTGTGCCAGTCTGTAGCTGCAGTCCTCTTCTCCTACATCATCGACATAACCTTAATTCGAAGGTTCTCCAGCATCTCAACCAGTGACATGCGACGGAAAGTATCAATCATAGAATTGAAGGATTCAGCCAAATTATTTGTCATCTCCCCCCACCACTGCCCCTCAAACCACGCTGTAGCATAATTCTACCGAGGGAGACTGTCTGTGAAATCTCAAGCCACCGGCCGCCCTCCTCCCTAAATTCCTGAGCCAACGCTTCGAAATCGGTCCTGCTGCAACAATACGCTATATCCTTAAACTTTTGCACCATCGAGGTTTTCATGGAACCCGAGTAATGGCCTTCAACATTGCCAACCAAGTGGTTTACACAGAAACAGTGGGGTGACTCCAGGAACAGCTCCTTCACACCTCAAAATTACACCATGACGATCGAAACAGAAAGTCACCACCCTTTGTAACACGCGAACAAAGTCGGCAATAAACTCCAAGAACCTCCTCCAATTTTCGTAATTCTCCGAATCCACAATAGCATAAGTGATGGGAAACACCTCTGCAACAAAAAAACAAATGCATACACAACCTGTGAAATATGGATCATATTCTAGAACATCAATGGCACAAAGAAGGGCAACCTGCTCCTACAAATTGGACACTGGTCCTTCAAAATGAAGGAAGTGTTCCTTCAAAATGAAGGACGTGTTCCTTCAAAACTGTATCTGTTCCCCAGATAATGTGAACAACACTAAAAAAAGACTCACCATTATTCCCAATTTATGCACAGCAACTGAGCATAGCGCCTTGATATTTACTCTTGATAAATGTAGCATCAATGAACAACATCGGCCTACAATATTGAAACCCTCTAATAGCAGCTCCATACGAAATGTGCAGTCGAACAAAATGGTTATCACTGTCAAACTCCATGTTGCCATGAGCTGGGTAGCCATTTGCATTGAGATCAGCCTTGAGGTACCAAGGGAGATACCCGTAAGATAATGCTTCATCACCATTAACCTCCGTATTGGCAAGCTCCCTACCACGCCAAGCGGTGTGGTAATCAATATCAATGTCGTAAAACTGCTTCACATTGTCCATTATCTTCCTAGGTTTCACCATAGGGTCTGCACGGACTTTATCCGACAGTATTGTGGATACTAGAACAGGTCCCATTAGCTCATTCTTCTTCTCTCGAATCACACTCGTGCACTTGTGTTCGTTGTTCAGCTACTTTATGACAACAATATTATTCAGCTCTAACTTTTGAGCATGAATATGCCAATCACATCTATCTAATTCTGCTTTCTTGCACACAGCAGAAAAATATGAGCCGATCATTGGCGATGCGAAACTTAAAGCCAACCTGCATCGCGTACTTCCTCACTTTCTTACGGAAATCATCCATTTCGAGGAGAACTTCTGACCCACCGAGTGTATGTAGGAAGACCACTCATCGCACAAATAACTGTGCGGTCCAAAAGAATAAGATTTCCCCAAATGAAGATTCTGATCACTCATAGGTTATGAGCTGACACCTGAACCAGATGAAGTAGCTGTTGGACCTGATTATGAGGGAATGCATGAGAAGATTCGGAACTGTTCTCAACACCACAAGACGATAACAGATGTTGTGGAGCATTATCCAAAGCAACCGTGGAAGCCACAAGAGCCAAATTCTGACCTGCTGGTTTCAAAACAATCGAAACATCAACAAATGGTTCAGAGTAAAGACGATGCACCAGAAACATCATCTTCAAATCGCCGTCACTCTTCAACTGGTATGTAGGATCATCGGACAGAGCATATATCAACTCAAACGATCCAATTTTTAGAGAAAATCTCCATGATATGTCCCTATAGAGATCATCGAAGCTCGTCGTTTCATTGAATGGAAACAGAACATTGCTGCCGCCATGCGAACACCTAATTAGACCTTCCCACATGGATTTACATATCAAAAGGAACATATAATGCAAAAATGTATACATAACAAGGGCGCCTCAGGCGCCGTTCCTTGAAGCTGTTCCTTCACGTCTAAAGCTGTTCCTTCAAATTGAAGGATATTCCTTCATTTTGAAGGAGCACTTCCTTCAAAATTCAAACAGAATCAAGATTTTTACCGAATATTTCTCCAGAATCTCAACACAAGTTCAACAATACGTAAAAACTAACAACGACATAAAAAAAATCATAATTAAACTCAAATTCTTTGAATCAAAAACACGTCTAAAATCAGAAACTCAAACCTATCGAATAAAATGTATCTACTCTCCAAATTATCGCATAACAAACAATTCAACAAATCAAGCAGCAAATCCACAACCGAAAGTCGTGTTGATTCAAAATCGAACATCAAGCAACAAAAAACGATTCTAAATCTTCGATCACGAAGAACAAGCAAACGATCGAGAATCAAAATAAATCACAGAAAATAAAAAAAACGACAAATTGACTTACCGATACAATTTGATCGCCCGCGAGATGAACATGCACTCCGATGAGCTTAATATCGCCGGAATTCTCGAAGTTTCTCTCTAAAATTGCCGGAAAAGCGAAAGAGGTGGCTCGCTGTTTTTTCGTTTTTTGAAATCTGGAGAAAGCAAAATCAGCTGTGCATGAAGAACGGCGTGTTTTTATACCACTGCAGCAACCGGCCGTTAGTTAACGACATTAGAGGCTTTGACTAATTAAGTTATGCCATATGTCTGTTGGATTGTGCCCGTTAAGGCATTGACGTGGCAATACGTGACGGGAGACACGTGTCAATCCAAAGTTGAGAAATCAACAGCAAGGGCAAATATAGACACCCTCGACGAAGCGTGTGACCTAATAAGTATATGAGGGAGGCTCGCGGTCGAATGCCAAGGTGAGTCCTAGGAGAATATTGAGTGTAGGGATAGAATCACAAAGAGGTTGTGATTTGAGATATGTTCCCTACTGTCCTCTGTTCATACCATACCCAAATCGGCCACATGTCATCCTATGGAAGCGCCACCTAGGCATTCCCCCTCTTCTCGAGAGCACTCCTCACGAGCCCCGTGGCCCCCACATGGAAGCCGAGCCGACTATCCGAAGTGCATGCTTTGGGACCACCTTGTTGCCACCTTCGCATAGAGCCGCTACCCGTTCCATACGACGAGTATCGAAGCCCGTGCAACGCCTCAAAGATTGGCATCTATTAGGCGACTTATGCCTAGCCTCCAAAGGCTTCCACAAGCCTCCAAAAGGGATCAATGTGGGAGACTTATCCCACATTGATCACAAGTAGGTTTGAACATCAAACCTATCACTATAAATACAAGTTAAACCCCCATGGGTCAAAGGTATTCAATTCTATCACCTAAACCCTTTACTTGCCTTAAAGACTCATCCTCCATCCCCGCTGACTTAAGCATCGGAGAGTCTTTGGCCGGCACCCTACCGGTGCTCTTCCGACACTTGTCTTCTGTGCGGATCCTCTTCTGGCCGGGAACTGACACCACCTTCTGGACAGATCCAAGATTGAGCAAGGGAACCTCCTTCCGGCCCCCAGCCGAACATCTACACTTGGAGCTAACCTCTTAGCTCCCCGAAACAGGCAGATCGACCCGATCCTGACACTCTTCACATACATTGACCCGTTCCATTTCTTGCATCAACATCCTCGACTCCTAAAGAACGTCCGTAGTCATAGGATATCCAGCTAGGGTTGTTGGTTATCCGCTAAGGCCGGTTCATGTCGTATTTAGTAGTCGATCTCAGACTAAGCATATAGTGATATGAAATTGGCATGAAGGTGCTCGTATATAGATACGAGTTCACTGAACACTGACCAACCACAGAACGTACGAATGGAAGTTTACCTACTATGTCAATCGTACAACGTTCTGGCTAGTTATGGGTGCAAACTAGTTCTTAGACTTGAGGCTTCACCAGATATCTCGTGTTTGGAGACTTGAATTTTGACCTCAATCTCACGGTTCATCAAGAATGATTTGGGCCAAGTAGGTGAGGATTGGGTGTATGGATTCAAGCATGGAGATTTGTGAATGCGCAAAATGAGATTCGTCACCTTCTAGGTAATCAGTGAAGGTTGATATTCCAAAAGCCCCTTGAAGATCTATCTCTAAGTCTTCGGCCGAAGCATATAAGTAAAGAGATACATTAGGGCAATCATATCAGCACACTAATGCATTAGGGCTTGACAATGAGTTTCCATACCCTAAGTGATTTGATCGGAATATAGGAGACGAAGGAACCTTATTGCACTATAACCATAACTAATGGTTCTGCTCGATGTGTGATGAAGAAGTTCGAAACACATTCTTGATAATCTGGGTAGCCGAGAGCCATAGCTAGATGTTACTACTAGGTTTGTGAATGATCTTCCCTATAAGGTTGAATATTGGTAATTTCTATATTCGAAAAAATAAGATTGTTTACTGCCAGCTTTATCGAAACCTACTGAGGTTAGACACACAAGAATGCATGCCTTCGGGTAAATTGATGGGTTGTTTAACATGAATTAGTTTATGTTAAATAGTAAATTTATTTAAGTTGGTGATTGGGCTTGAATAAATAAATACAAGTATTTTGGGCTTGGTATTAATATTAGCCCAATACAATTTGGAATTAACCAATTAAATAAATTAGGATTGATGACACATTAGTGGGTTTCTCCCAGAGTTGCCGCACCCTATTCCTTGTGAGACAACGATTGTTGTTTAATGGCTTTTTTGTAGGTATAGTCCCTGTGCTCTGTCACATGTCTAGCTTTAGCCCCTGTCTCTGGTGTGTCTCACCAGAGGTCCTTGTGCTCTAGTGTGTTCTCACCAGAGGCCCCTGTGCTCTAATGTGTCTCAGTAGAGCCCTGTGCTCTGCCACTGTCTCACTAGAGGTCCCTGTGCTCTGTCACTGTCTCACCAGAGGTCTCTGGAGCACAGGGACCTCTGGTGAGACAGTGACAGAGCACATGGACCTCTAGTGAGACAGTGACAGAGCATAGGGACCTCTGGTGAGACATATTAG
This sequence comes from Spiraea crenata, assembly GCA_033992175.1. Taxonomy (NCBI): domain Eukaryota; kingdom Viridiplantae; phylum Streptophyta; class Magnoliopsida; order Rosales; family Rosaceae; genus Spiraea; species Spiraea crenata. The sequence goes on along the minus strand of JAVBHV010000045.1, from coordinate 113,998 downwards.
AGCACAGGGACTAAAGCTAAACATGTGACAGAGCACAGGGACCTCTGGTGAGACACACTAGAGCACAGGGACTAAAGCTAGACAAGTGACACAGCACAGGGACCTCTGGTGCAAAAAAAGCCTTGTTTAATTGTTAAATAAGAGTCCAAGCCTGTTAGAAAAAGGTTCTCTATAAAAAAGCTTGTTGGGTATTGACCTAACAGAAGTTGTGAACTCAAATATCAGTAAAGAATCTCATGTGTTGTGAATACATTCTTTACTAAAACATAAAGTCAGAAAAATTATTTCTCTGAAACCCTTATGTGCCGCAAATCCTCAGCCTTGCCGCAGTCATCGTCCGTCGGAGTTTGGTGCTTCTAGCTAATACATCCTCTCTTTGCCTCATCAACCGAATACCGTTCGTGTCGATACTTGTAGAGGACATACACTTGAACGTCTAGAACTTCATCATCATCATCATCATGGCAAGCAAAGGTTGGTAACTCTAATCTTCTTTTAGATTATGGGTGATCTTATTGGTATGCTAAGAATCACATGGCACGTCGATTAACTATGCACGCAGATTAATTAATATGATTAATGGAATCCAATGTTTCGCCAACCATGTATGTTTACGATTGAATTATGAATTTTATTATTGCATACGTGTCACGCCACGCTTTCGCACACGTGAAAATCTGTTCCACAACCCAAAAGGTGGTATGAGGGCCAGGTTAATCGACATAGGGTTGTTTGTGTTCTCTTTGTTGTGATTATGAATGTGTATGAATATTGGATATTATGCATATTTGATGAATTGTTCATAAGCATGTTCTTGATGGCTATGTTGATTAATTTAATTGTTGGATTAATAAATAGTAAGAACATGAATTTGATTTGATTGGTAATTAATCTTGAAACTTGCAAAATTGTTTTTGAAGTTTGATTAATTGTTTTGAATGATTAAACTTTAATTTTAATCATGTTTCACTAATGTAGTGACATGTTAATTATATGTTTAATCGTGTGAAAAAGGTCAAAATTTGGGTGAAGAAAGCATGTGATTTTGTGGCAAAGAGTTTGTTGCAAAATGGTTAGAAAGCTTTAGCTGCGGAATCTGTTCTGCAGCAAAAGGTTGGCTGCCGTATCGATATAAGGGGGCTGGCACAATTTCCGGCAGAAACTGGTTCTGTCGTAAAAGGTTCCTGTACGCGCTGGGATAAAAGATCAATTGACCTTTTAGCGACGGAAATTGTTCTGCCCCCAGAGGTGCAGCCACATTCCTTATGAAGGATTCTTGTTTTTTCCGGCGAAATTTTTGCCGCTGCCAAAGTGTTTGGCCGGCACAAAAGCACCCAAATTCATATTTTGGTATTTAATTTCGAATTGAAAAACTTGCCCAATTGGATTGGGCTATTAGAAATTTGATTTCTAGTAGGAAACATATTTAGATTGTTGAATTTAAATATGATTACCAAAATAGTGTATATAAAGGATTCAAAATTGGATTTTGACTAGGATCCTTGAAGTAGTGGGAGTTTTGACTATTAGGAATTATTTCATTAAATGTTAATTAAATACTTTCCTATTTTATTTAGGAAACCTAAGTAAAATCTTATTCTTATTTAATCATGATCCAAATATGATTTGGAGAATTAAATTAGAATACTTAAAGGAGTAGGAAACCTTGTTTGAATGGGAAATTGTTTCCCACTTAAACATCCATCTCAAAAATTTCAGCACCTATAATTAATAAGTATGTATAGGCTTTAAGTTGGACTTAAGGTATACCACCTATACATACTAAACCAAGAAATAATTATCACAACTTGAATGAGATGTCAATGGGATTGACAAAAGGTTTGCATCATGCCTTTAAATTGTTTTTTGATTGAATGCATGAGGTTGATCATGGATTAAGGCCGAATATAATTGAGCTACTTGTGTATGGCTTTGTTTACCATAATTGTTTTGGGATGGGACGTTTCAATTGTTGATCGGATTGTAATAGATAGTTTTAATTTGTTTTGCTCGGTTGTAAATTAAATGAGACTTGCATGTCTCCTCTCCTTCTTTATTCTTGATGTAATATTCTATCTCCCCTAATGTAATTTCCCTTGGGCTTGTCCAAGGTTTCTGAACATACGATGTATAGAATTTAGGATAGATTAGGGCGAAGGAGAAAGATGAGTTTCAAGACAAAGGGCACGGCCCCATGGCTAGCACAAATGAAGATTTGGTTTTGTAATTTAATTTTTCAACGTGGGGCAAACTAAGGGAACCCTAAAACTATACAATCACGCCGTCCATCGGATTCAAACCTAAGGCTTGGGTTTGGATCCAAATTAGATAGTCCATGATCATTCCTAGATGGGTCAAGGGATGCGAGTCCCTAACCCAATGTATTATTTATTGTTTATGAAACTTTAAATTGCCATGAAACCTATAAAAAAAACCCTCAAACTTTTAAATAATGATTTTGTAAAGGTTGCTTGGAAATTGTTTCTGGAACCCAGGCCTTCCACAGAAACCTACTAATTCTATTTCCGGCGCACCCCTCTATGTCTTAGCATGTCATTTGGGGCATTTTGGGCGGCAATGGGAGGGTTAGTAGGATGCAAACATTGGATGTCCGATAATACTAGAACTCACGGTGTCTTAGCATGTCATTCGGGGCATCGGGGTTAAATTTGGTCCATTATCGATTCGGTGGGAATTGAATCAACTAATAGATCACTTATCTTAGGTGAGCTCTAGGTTAATTGACTATTAGAGGCCGAACGTTGGGATGTACGGAATTTTGAATTCCCCTATGGTGGATAACCGGTAGAGTCATTAGCGACACACGCGGTTTGGCCCTCCTATCATAGGCGTCCAACCCCATTAATGGCCCCACCTTATGTTTGGAACATGAAGATGGCACCACGAGCATGCTAGAGGGTTAAATGCATCTCGATAAAATTAATGGGATCCAATCTTATTCTAAGACCCGAATTAGATTGGTATTTTTGAAATCCACTTGAACTAATTATTAAAATTTGTTTATTTTTTAGCAATGACAAACTCAATCACCAAAAACCTCGAAGAGAATCGGCTCACTGGACCTAACTTCCAGGATTCGTTGCGAAATGTTCGCTACCTTCTTAATGTTGAAAGGTTATCTATTCATATGGATGAAGAGCCACCTACGCAGCCTCTTTCTAAAGATGCCTCCAAAGACAGATAAGAAGGAGAGAACCAATATGTTGGAAGGCCATGAGAAGGCACGGTGCATCATGTTAGCGATCATGAGTTTGGATCTACAACGACAATTTGACAAGGTCAAGACTGTCAAAGAACTCATCGATCAGCTTACGAAGTTTTTTGGTGAAGACAGTCATACCGCAAGGTTTGACGCAGTTAGAGAGTTCAATAGATGCCATTGCCCAGAGGGAAGCGATGTGCCGGCTCACGAGCTCAAGATGATTAGCCTCATTGATGAGATCAAGAGGCTTGAGATCAGTCTTGACGAAGAGCTGCAACAAGACATCCTCCTTTTAGTCCCTACCTGATTTGTTCAGCTCAGTTCGCCATGAACTTTCATATGAACGATATCAAGTGTACCATACAGGAGCTAGTCCAAAAGATCTCTGTTGCGTCGAAAAGCATTAAGAGGGATCATACTAGCAAGGCGGTACTATTGGTATGTGAAATCTTCTAAGCCTAAGGGCAAGAAGAAGAAGAAGGCCAAGTTCGGTGGAGAGGAAGCTGAAGCCGAAGGGCGACATGTCAAGAAGGACAAGGCTACCAAGGGTCCCTGCATCATTGTGGATAGATGGGACATTGGAGAAGGAGGACGGCAAGCAGTACCTGGCTAGCCTTGCCGGCAAACCTTCAGAAGGTGTGAAATTCGTGATTCCAAAATAACTGTGTCTTCTTTCATATTGATGAATATTGGTTAGTATGGCTAAACAATATCTTCATTCCTAATGTAGGAGCGAAGAAGAAGAAAGACGCCGAGTAGAGACTGGCGCATCCATGATGAGTAGTGGGAGTTCTTGTGAAGAACAGAAAACGCCACTCAAGACTATCTAGTTATAGTTATTTTCAATTCAATAAAAACAATTGTTGTTTTTTGATATTGGTTTTGAAATTTGGTCATGGATAATTATTTTTGGGATTTTTGAGAATTATGAAAGTATGACTTTATGATTATATCATGAATTATCATTAGTCTTGAACAATGTTTTTCAAACCTATATTGTCGACATACATAAAGGAATTGAGAATTCCGAAACCAATGATATTAGATATCAATATCCCAAAGGACAAAGTGTTGGCCAAGATTCTCATGTTAGTTTTAATTGTAGTCAAAGGTCCCTCATAGGATCTAAACGTATTCGGTTAAATGGAATAAAGGTATGACTGTAAATTGTACCCAAGCTAGATGGGATTAAAACGCATGGAGAAGTCCTTCGATAGGACAACACAAGAGAAATCACGAAGTGATTCAACTCAATTTAATTAGATTTGATCTAAATACCATAATAGAACAAATCATACAATTTGGTATGTTTGGTAATAGAATTGTTCTATAACCAACTATATCTCGATAATCTTTATAGATGACATCGAGATCGTTCCCTTCTATTTTTGGTTGAGGCCTTCACACTACAAGAAAACCCTTAATAGGCAACACTAATTAGGCAACAGCAAATATAAAAACCGATGCTGTTTAAGGATTAGACAACGGTTTTATATTTTCTGATGCTAAAAGGTAACAATGGCATCAGCAGAAAATGTGTTGATGCCTTTAGGCGTACTTTGGCATCAGTTGGGCATAAAAAACCGATGCCAATTAGGTGTATCCTCATTTCATCAAATACCATTATTTGAATGACGATGCCAATTAAGTGTATCCTCATTTCATATTTGAATGCCGATGCCAAAGGCCCGAAACGCGGAGCGTACTCTTTCACTTACACACTTTGACGAACCCGCGAACACTTCTCCAAAATTTCCCCAAATTCTGTGAAACCCTAACCCATAATTGAAACCCCAGATCTATCGCCTCCAAACTCCAAACTCTCGCCTCCCTGAAGTCGGCCCTCTCTGATCCCAACGCCAAGCTCCAGTCAGTGGACGTCCCTCTCCTCTCTGCCCTCGACGCCTTTCTCGAGGCCCGAAACATCGATTCCACTCCAATCGGTCAAGAGCTCCATCCGCCTCACGGAGCTCTGTGCCCGATCCACACTGCACATCTCTAGCGGCAACTTCTACATGACGCTCAAGTGAGTTGACGCCATCGAGTCTGAGTTCCTCGATGTCACGCCCACATCGAGCGCAAAGTCAGCAAGGAGTTCGGCGATTGGCTGGTGGAGATCCGCGTCGCCAGCCGGAACCTAGGTCAACTGACCATCACCCGAGCCTTGTTGGCGAGGCAGCGGAAAGAGGAGCTGAGGATCAAGCAGCGCTAAGGAGCAGAGCCGTCTCAGCCTCACAGACTCCGTCTACGCTCTCGAGGAGGAGGAAACGCGTGGGCTCTGCTGTTTTCCTTGCAACCAGCTACCAAAGGCAATCACATACATAAACCTTGTTTCCTGATACATATAGCAGGTATGGTTTTATTTCTCTGTATATCTTTCGTTCTTTTCAATTTTAATCTTTTGTTATGAATTGCATCCTTATCTTTTCCTGTATGCTCACACATTGATCCTCTTTTTTTTCATCAACATATATTTGGACCACTGTACATGATAATCAGGAGGTAGATGCTTGGGTCGCCTCTTGTTTCAGCCCTTCCACGAAAACCCACTTCTTGGGCCATTTGCAAACACGTAAAGCTTTATTCTTTTTTACTCCTTGTGTTTAACTGCATTGGTATTTTGAGTTTTTAAAATGTAATGTGGGTTTTCAATTTTATGTGGAAGAGACATTTCAATGCATAGTTGGGTGTTTTCGTGTGAAAGTTTGATTTTGATATGATATTAGGGTGGAGGTTTGGATAATTGTGGTGAATTTGATATGAAATAAGAGTGGGATCAATTTGGCTCCAAATTTTACCATTTGGAATTCTGGACATAGACATAGATTTTGAAAAAGAACGCTTGAACTGATTGAAGATTGTTGTAATTCTGCTTTTAATCATGATGAAAAACTTAAGAGAGCTCGGTGGGTGCTGATGATTTTTCGCAAATGCTCGCTCGATACTTAATTTCTATCTGATGTTTTTGTGCTTACTTTCTTCTGATGTTGACATATTTGAAATGCTTGAACAAAGAACAAAGGTACTAGCAAACCTGCAAGTAGAAAGGCTGCTTGCCTGCACCCAGTGAATTGGTTGGTTTAATTTGATTTTTGAGTCAACCAAAAGTCTTTTTTTATATGTTACAGAGTTAGTCAACATTGTTGTATCTGTTAAGAACTGATTCTAAATGTTTCCGTTTGACTTTCATTGTTGTGTGAGGTCAATGACAGAAACATTGTAAAATACTAAAATGAGATTGTTTTCTTAATCTCTCTTGTAAGAGGGTTATCCATTTTTTTATGCTAGCTTGCATTATTCAACCTGTATATCTAATAAATGTAGCACTTAAAGGGGGATCTATTTTCTTGGAGTTTAGAATTTCAGCTCGTTGGATTTGGTTTCTCATGATTTGAAGTCGTAGAATCTCGATAATTTCTTGTCCGCTTAAGTGCATTGCGATAATCGATACGTTTAATGTAATGGTGTTGGGATCATTGATTGAACTGTTTTCTTTGGCAGGAAAACAACAAGACAAAACATCCACAACTTTTTGTACGAGGCCAAGCTTTATAAAACTCTACAGGGAGGAAGTAAGGATTGAATGATTGACAGTAGTGTTGTTTTCGATGCTCATAAGCTATCACCTTGTACTTTGTTTTCAGATATGTAATGAGTTTTGAGTTTATGACATGCAGGTGGTATTGCAAGTATCAAATGGGCGGGATTTGATAAGGATGATAACATCCTTGTCATTGACTTGCTGGGACCGAGTTTGGAAGACCTCTTTGTGTACCCTAATTTCCTCAAAAAGGATTATAAAGTTTTGATTTTGGTGTGGTTTTTAGTTGCTATCTTTTGAGTTTGAGTTCAATCACAAACCGGCCAGCTCATTGTATTAGTGTTCAATCTTATTTGTTGAATCAATTTCATGTTTGTTTATTTGAATATGGTTGGTTTTTGGTTTGATGCTTTATATACAGATAACGGTTCAGCCCTTCATTTTGCAGTCACAGTTGTATAGCAGTGTGGAGGACAGAACACAAGTAGATAGGGATCTAGAGGTTAGTAAGAACTTGAAAGATTGCTACAGAATGTATTTGACTTCATTTTGTTTCTATAAGAGTAGTAGTGTTGTTGTGAAGCCCTTTTGCTTGAGATTTGAATGAAATATCTCAATTACTTATTAGAACAATCATAACACCTAATGTTTAGTCAAACACTGTTTTTTGAAGAAGTGAAATGATAAGCAACTGAAAGGGTAGGGTTTGGGGTTGGGGTTTAGGGGGGAGACAGAAAGGGTAGGGTTTGGGGTTGGGGTTGGGGTTTAAGGTTTCGTATTGGGGGTTTGGGGTTTGGAATTGGGGTTTTGGAGGTTTGGGGTTTGGAATTGGGGTTTGGGGTTCGAGGTTTGGAATTGGGCTTTAGGGGTTTGGGGTTTGGAATTGGGGTTTGGGGTTTGGAATTGTTGTTTTCGATGCTCATAAGCTATCACCTTGTACCTTGTACTTTGTTTCTTGGTGTTTAAGGTATGTTTTCTGGTTCACTGGTTTAAGCTTTGCTGGGTTTATGAATTACTATGTTTTTGAGTATGCTTGGTGTGGAAGAATACTCAAAATTGCTCTATTTTCCTATCTGTTTTTCTTCAGTTCTTCTTTTCTTCTACTGCACTGCACTCTTATCACAACTTCACAGCAACCTGCACATAGCTTATATCACAACAGGGGTTTGGGGTTTGAGGTTTCACGTCCTCTGAATATCATTATAAACAGATTTACTTTTGTTGCATTTTATTCATATGGAAGCTGCAATTTGCTGCTTGCACTGTTCTGAGACAGTTGTTCATGTGTGCAGTACGCTATAAGGGATAACCGTTATTACACCCGTGAGGAGTTGGATGAGGTGCGGAATGAATTGGCAGGTTTTATCATCAAGAATTGGATTTAGTGCAGTTTATGTACTCATATACTGTTTTGCTTTACTTATATACTTCATGCTTTGGCTTATGTATAATGGAGATATATAGTTTGAAGGATATAAGTTGTGTATTAAATGCTTTATGTTCTTTTAATGAATGATTTTCCATTAGTTTTGATTTTTGTGTTTTGAATTATGAGAGATGGATATGTTGATGATGGTGCCAAAGAAGCACATTATATATGTCAAATTTTTAGGGAAAAGTGATGCCAAAGAGGGATGACAGCATCAGATTTTTACTTAAAAACCGATGCTGATTCTCTACATAGGCATCATTTTTTCCAGAAGAACTGATGTTGTAAGGCACCTTAGGCATCAGATGATGTGCAAAATACGATGCTGTAAGACACCTTAGGCATCAAATGATTTGTAAAAAACGATGCTGTAAGGCACCTTAGGCATCAGATGATAGGTAAAAAACGATGCTGTAAGGGTCCTTAGGCATCGGTTTATTCAAAAAAACTGATGCCAAAAGGCACTTTAGGCATCAGAAATGGCTACTTAGGCATCGCTTGTAACAAAAAAACCGATACCAAAGCCATTTTAGGCAACGGATTTTCTCCGATGCCTAATACCTGGGTATTAGGCATCACCGAGCAGGGCATCGGTATTTAGCGTTTAGGCAACGGATTTTCTCCGATGCCTATGATGTTTTTTCTTGTAGTGTCATTCGTATCAAGCAATAAGCGGAAGCTTGATTCTAGTATTGAAACATAGTCTCCAAAGAGATTAACTTTATTAATTGATATGAGATCAATAGTAAAGGTTCATACTAGTTCACATCATATGTGAATGAATGAATATGTTGAAATTGAACTCAAATGTTGACTTCAATTTATTGCCGAAAATTGAGACCAAGGGGTTGAGTGAACATTCAAGTAGTGGGAGCTTGAGTTCACGTGCCTAATGGGAGTGACAATGTCCAATACGATTGGATTGAAAGGTTCGAGCCAAAAGGAAAGTTATGGTAACAACAAAAAGGGGCGCGTTCGATTTGAGGTTGATAATCACAACAATTCGTCAAGATAGAGATCTTGATGATGAACACACATGGATTTGAGTCAAGTATGGTACTTGGACTTGGAGTTCTGAAAAGTTAGAAGTCTCTACCAAATTTCGGAACAAGATATGGCTAGCTCAATCTTGCATGTAATGCCAGCTCAGGATTGATCGACATCTAGATTACCTTGAGCCATAACATGAGACGTTCTGTATGTGTACAAGATTATACGATTAATTCAAAGGTTGAATTAATGTGGTTTATTTAAAAGTTAAATGTTTGAGATATGGGTGACGCAAGTGTTGCCTCACGCCATTACACTTGAGAGTGAAACTCAAAGTGTTTTGTCATGATGAGAAGTGGTAGGCTTAGAGACTTATGAAGTTCTAAGCGGTGGTTGTGTTTTGTGGTGTGGGGGTGGGGGGAGGATGGGTTTGGATTTTTGTTGTGTGTTTATATGGGTTTTGGGATTGGAGTGGCAGTGGATGGTGCTCTGCTGGAAGGGATTCGCATGGTAGAATGGACGTGCGCGTAGGATCCTGCGTGCAAGGGGAGGGGCCCTGTTTAGACTCCCCGATTTTTTTTGATTTTATTTTTGATTTTCTAAAAATATAATATAACCTGTGTTCCCCTTTACATATCCCTTTTATGGAGATAGCCTAACTCAAAGATAGAGAAATTTTTCGTGTTTTCTTCTTAAAATCCCTACCATTCCTTTTTTAGATAAGAGACTAAGCATTCCCAGTTCAACCGTTAAAATTAGGGTTGTTGGCCTTAAAGGCCTTTAGGACAATTGGTGGCTTTTACCTGAAACGATTCGCATGGTACGAATGGACGTGCGCGCCAGGTTGCCCTAGCGTGCAAGTGGGAGATTGTTAGATTGTGCCCGTTAAGGCATTGACGTGGCAATACGTGACGGGAGACACGTGTCAATCCAAAGTTGAGAAATCAACAGCAAGGGCAAATATAGACACCATCGACGGAGCGTGTGACGTAATAAGTGTATTAGGGAGGCTCGCGGTCGAATGCGAGGGTGAGTCCTAGGAGAATATTGAGTGTAGGGATAGAATCACAAAGAGGTTGTGATTTGAGATATGTTCCCTACTGTCCTCGACTCCTAAAGAACGTTCCTAGTCATAGGATATCCAGCTAGGGCTGTTGGTTATCCGCTAAGGCCGGTTCATGTCGTATTTAGTAGTCGATCTAAAACTAAGCATATAGTGATATGAAATAGGCATGAAGGTGCTCGTATATAGATACGAGTTCACTGAACACTGACCAACCACAGAGCGTACGAATGGAAGTTTACCTACTATGTCAATCGTACAACGTTTTGGCTAGTTATGGGTGCAAACTAGTTCTTAGACCTAGACTTCACCGGATATCTCATGTTGGGAGACTTGAACTTTGACCTCAATCTCACGGTTCATCAAGAATGATTTGGGCCAAGTAGGTGAGGATTGGGTACATGGATTCAAGCATGGAGATTTGCGAATGCACAAAATGGGATTCGTCACCTTATAAGTAATCAATGAAGGTTGATATTCCAAGAGCCCCTTGAAGATCTATCTCTAAGTCTTCGGCCGAAGCATATAAGTAAAGAGATACATCAGGGCGATCATATCAGCACACTAATGCATTAGGGCTTGACAATGAGTTTCCATGCCCTAAATGATTTGATCGGAATATAGGAGACGAAGGAACCTTATTGCACTGTAACCATAACTAATGGTTCTGCTCGATGTGTGATGAAGAAGTTCGAAACACATTCTTGATAATCTGGGTAGCCGAGAGCCATAGCTAGATGTTACTACTCGGTTTGTGAATGATCTTCCCTATAAGGTTGAATATTGGTAATTTCCATATTCGAAAAAATAAGATTGTTTACTGCCAGCTTTATCGGAACCTACCGAGGTCAGACACACAAGAACGCATGCCTTCGGGTAAATTGATGAGGGTGTTTAACATGAATTAGTTTATGTTAAATAGTAAATTTATTTAAGTTGGTGATTGGGCTTGAATAAATAAATACAAGTCTTTTGGGTTTGGTATTAATATTAGCCCAATACAATTTGGAATTGACCAATTAAATAAATTAGGATTGATGACACATTAGTGGGCTAAGCCCACTAAGAGGTGCGGCACCATTAGGGACGGCAACTCTAGGGTTTCTCCCAGAGTTGCCGCACCCTATTCCTTGTGAGACAAGGATTGTTGTTTAATTGTTAAATAAGAGTCCAAGCCTGTTAGAAAAAGGTTCTCTATAAAAAGGCTTGTTGGGTATTGACCTAACAGAAGTTGTGAACTCACATATTAGTAAAGAATCTCATGTGTTGAGAATACATTCTTTACTAAAACATAAAGTCAGAAAAATTGTTTCTCTGAAACCCTTATTTGCCGCAAATCCTTAGCCTTGCCGCAGTTATTGGTGGTGCTTGTCATCGTCCGTCGGAGTTTGGTGCTTCTAGCTGATACATCCTCTCTCTGCCTCATCAACCGAATACCGTTCGTGTCGATACTTGTAGAGGACCAACACTTGAACGTCTAGGACTTCATCATCATCATCATCATCATCATGGCAAGTGAAGGTTGGTAACTCTTATCTTGTTTAGATTATGGATGATCTTATTGGTACGCTAAGAATCACATGACATGTCGATTAATCATGCACGCGGATTAATTAATATAATTAATGGAATCCAACGTTCCGCCAACCATGTATGTTTACGATTGAATTATAAATTTTATTATTGCATACGTGTCACGCCACGCTTCCGCACACGTGGAAATCTGTTCCACGGGGGGGTGGTTGGGTTTGTTTGTTTTTCTTTCTTTGGGTTGTTATGTGCTATTTTTTCTTTGCTATTTGTTTTAGTTTTTTATCTTTTGTTTTCTATTCTATATTTTTCTATTATTAACCCCGACGTGTAGTATTTTGTATGTTTAGTTGCATGCTTTTTGGGTATTTTGTCTTATTGTCCATGTTTTTATTTCTCTATTGAGAGTTGTTATGTGCCTATATTTTATCTTTGGCCCTATATATTTGCGCCTATGTTTTTCATTCTGGCCCATTGTTTCTCCTATTTCTTTTAACAGGGGTTTTGTTGTTTAGTTGATGCTTTTTGGGTATTTTGTCTCTTTTGTCTGTATTTTTCCTTTTCTAACTATATTGAGAGTTGTTATGTGCCTATATTTTATCTTTGGACCCTATATATTTGTGCCCTATTGTTTTTTAAAAATCTCGGACCCCTATTGTTTAATCTATACCTATATTACACTTTCAATAATTAACTAATAAAAATACTATAAAAGAAAAAAGAAGTCTAATCAACTACCAACTCTTACTCCCCCTCCCGACATCCATGGCTGCATATCTCCGTCTGTAGCTAGAAACCTTACTTTTATAATTCTCTCCATCATTCTTTGTTTCGATGCAGTCGGCAACTTTGCTGCTATATTCCTCCCCATCATTAATTATATTTTGTTCTACAAAGAACTTACAAGAGGTTTGAAAATCAATTAAATTAAGGTGCTCAACATTGATGCCAAATGTAGCTTTGAATGAAAAAGGTAAATAGATTAACAATGGTTATCATATCAACGTCAAAGCCCCTAATTTTATCACCATCAAAACCCCTATTTTGGGTGGAGATAGAAGTGAAAGGGGATAGGGCTCTGCTGTCTTTTGATTTCTATTTTATCTTTTGGTTTCACAAATTTTTTATTTTTAAAGATAAAATAGAGGATTTTTTTTTATTATTTTGTAAAGATGATATAAATATCATTATAAATTTAATTAAATCTAGAGTGTCCAAAAATAAATTTTGGACTTGCAAATTTTGGGCTCTCTAACTATTTGCTTTGCTCAACAAATTATCAAAATTCCCATGACCTTCTCCCCAAGTAGAGCCTCCCAAATGGCGGTTACTGTGTTGGTTTATCAGATTTGTCCCCTCTGTTTTCGCGCAAATTTGTTTTTGCACAAGCAGGGTGCGGTAATTTGTCCCCTCTGTTTTCCGAAACGGAGTGCGGTATATTGTTTTTCAAGTTGGTTTGATTGGGCATGCTATCTTCCACCTTGTTTGTTTGAAGATTGATATGGTTCCATTTCTATTTCCCAATTTCAATTTGATTTCGGTGATGTTTTAATCTTGATCTGCATGTTGATTCGATTTATTCTTTCATTTGCCCCATTCAGCATATTCTATATTTTGTATGCATTTGGCTGGTTTTCAGACTGGTTCTTAGATGGCGGTGGCCGACATAGTAGTGGAATTTTTCCGGCAACAAGCGGACGGTTTTTTCAGTAGTCTGCAGTTCGGGCAGTTACATGCTATAAATTTTAAATTTTAATTTCTCAATTTTGAGTTTTTAAGTTAATTTTTTGAATTTTGATTTAATAAGTTATTTTATTGGTCCCGAAATGCATTTGCCTAATGACAAAAAGTTTTTAATTTCGTTTATGTTAATCTTTGGCTGTTCAATTTTGTTTCACTATACAATTGTAAACATAGTCCCGAAATAATGTGGCGATATGACTTGCCAAATGTGCAGTGGTAAACGCTTGCGTCTATAGTTTTCTTGGTTCTTGAAAAAGGGGCGATTCTGATTTGGGTTTGAAGGTTATGGAGAAACGTTTCAAGTCCGTAGCAGTTTCCGATGGGTCGTTTTCAAAGTTTTCCGGTGAGAAGTGAATGAGTATTGAATTGGGGCCACAATACGAGCCGGAATCTCGTAAGCGGGTCAAATTCTGAGATCTCAAGTTTGTCGGCAAGGCCGAAGGTATTTATCTATGCTATCTGTTTGGTTGTTCTTCTTGTTGTTGGGCTGATTTGATTTGGGTTTCTAGTTGTCGATTGTGCTCTGTCTCAATCTGTATGATTTTGATTTTGTTGGTCCGGTCTGCCCGCGTTGTTGGTCCGTGGTTGCCGCGTTAGTTTGGTCCAGATGGTTGCCGCGTATGTTTGGTCCGTTCGTTGATTTTGTTGGTCCGGCTTTTGCCACGTTGTTGGTCTGGTGGTTGCCGCGTTCGTTTGGTCCGGTGGTTGCCGCGTATGTTTGTTTGGCATTGTTGCCGTCATCAGCAGTATTTTGATCTTTTTTTATATTAGCAATTTGTACTTTTTTCCGCCCATGTTTCTCTGGCTATTGTGGCATTTCGTTTGTCTTGGGTGGTTTTGTGGAAGTGCAGTTACGGCAAAGATGGGTGGTGATACGGAGGAGACAGTTGCATTTTAGCCGGGCTGATGCGACAGATTGTTTCGAAATTGATTTGAGGCAGTTTATGGAAATTATTGCCTTGTTCAAATAGTTACTATAATTCGTAGTGGTTGGTTACAGTTTCTGTGTGGCGAAGGAATTTGAATCTTCGGCGTTGTTGAGTCTGGCTGGAAAATTTGTGTGAAGGAGGCGGTTACTAACAATTTTTCAGATAAGTCTTTTTGAATTTCAATTGTCAAACTGTATTGAAGATAAATTTTTTTACTTGTTTAATTAATTCAATTGCTATGCGATAAGTTTTAGTTTTAGGTTTAGGATTTAAATTTACATTCTAATTTTATTTTATTTTATTATCTAAGTATTTAATTTTAATTTTTCAAATACGCTATTTTGTTTGGTTATTCCCCTTCCGGTTTGTTCTCTTTTTAAGTTATTAAATTTATTTATTTATTTATTTAATTTAATTTAATTTATTTCTATTTCTCTCTTCTAATTTTTCTAGTTCTACTTTCTATGCAGATGTTTAGGATTGCTTGGGATGCAATGATGTTTGCTCTTTTATGGAGATGTGCTATGTAGCTTGGAATGTGATTATTTGCCTTGGTTTAAGGCTTTGTTTTGTTTTTTGTTTTTCCCCCGTGATTGACAGGCATGAGATCTTATGTTTTTAAGATTCTTCTTTAGTTCCTGGCTTCATATTTGAGTTTTGGTTTAGTTAGAGTGACTAACCATGTAATCTGCGCTGTATTTCTTGATGATCTTTATCAATAAAGAACTTCCATATAAAAAAAAAAAAAAAAAACTATTTGCTTTGCTCTTCTCACAAAAAAAAAAAACAAAAAACTATTTGCTTTGCTCCCTTCTCTTCTTCATTCTTTAGGACCCCCTTTTTTAAGCCCTCCTCCCCCGTCACCAATCCCCACACGAATTGAAATAAAGTGATCAGACCTCAAATTCAAGACACAAATTCAGAGTCTCATCAAAGTCACCATCGAATACCCAATCGCTCCTCGCCATTGCTGTACTTCTCTACCTCTCCGCCGCTTCAATGTCACCCCACCCAGAGCTTCGTCTTCGTCCTCCGATTCCTGGCCGCCGGTGAGTAGCCAGAACTTCGTCGCCGATACGGCGGCGCTGTCTCTCTCCCTCGACACTCTGCCGCTGTTCGGATCCGTACAGCCGGCCAGGTCCGAAGAGCCCGCCCTGTGCGGGAGGGAGAAAATCTCGCTTCCTATCGACCCCGGCGTCGTCCTTCTAGATATTGCTTTCGTCCCCGAGGACCCCAAATACGGTATCATTTTTCTTTTCTAGGGTTGATTTATTGATTTTCGTATGCTTAGAAAATTTGATTTTTTTTGGGGTATTGTTGATACGGTTAGGTTTTCTGTTGGGGACGAGGCAAACGCTTTTAGAGACGAAAGACGGCGGGGAGAGCTGTGCTCCGCTGTCGATTCCGTCGGCTGAAGACGAACAATGTGATTATCTTCAAAGGGAAGGAGGGTTGGATTGTTGGCAAACCTGCAGTTTTTGTGCGCACTTCTGATTACGGATATAGCTCTCAGCTTCCCCCGATATGGTAAATTAAGCTCTCTCTACACATACCTGCCCGATACTTATTCATTCGTTTCAATTTTAGAGTCAGTACAGCTCATTTTAACTTCAAATCAGTCATGATCCAGCGGGAACTTCTTCGGAGATTTAGTCTGCACGAGAGAAATTATTTCTGAAATAAGCAAGGTTAGAAATTAAAGAAGGGAATTTGAAGGCCGGTGGCGTCCTTGTCCCTTAGCATCCCGTAAAATCGTCTGCTATTTGCTCTGCCGCAAAAAAGGTCAGGTATTGGAGTACCCTTCACATATGAAGCTTAGTTTAATATTCCATGGTTTAGGTTGAAGTTCCTTTGCAGTACTCATGTAGGTATGCTGAAAAATCTTTATTTATGCTTGATTAATTTCATTCAATTCAAACTTCTCGTATTTGTGTAAATTTGTTTTCTCGCTTCCTGATATTATGGGTCGGAAAAAGGTCTGAAATTTCTATCTTTCTTCTTTGAAATTGAAGACATATTCTGTATTTAACTGTGCTCGCAATTTACAATAAAATGTACTATTGCTTCGGTTGGTCTCAGTTACAGGCTCCATGTGAATTGCATTTCGTGAATGTATTACTTGTGGAAGTTTTAGGAAACTATATAACAGCTAAACCAAGCAAGTAATAAGTTTGTTAATTATATACACATCAAAGTTGTTTGAGGTTGGATACTAAATTTTTTCATTCAGTCTCATGTATATAAACAACGGGACGCTGAGTTTTTGAGAATTGTTTCCTGGGCTGGTCACTTGATTTGGCGAACCTGATTTGTTATCACTTATTCTGGATAAAAGATGGAGGATGATTAGGATGTAGCGAGGCTTTGACCATTCTAATTTTTTATTAGAATATAATAAAGAATTTAACAGGTTGAGTTGATTTGATATTGAATTAATTTCATTTTGGGTTCCAATTCTTTTACACCCATTTAGCGCTTAATCTGAGTATTACCACATTTTCCTGTGGTTACCAACTAGGCATTTTATGATGTTCTTGTGCTGTTTTTTGCAATCATGGTGCTCTAGCAGTTTTGCTTCAAACTCTGTGGTTGACTCTAAATATTTTGGAGATCATTGCGAATTAATTTCTGTTGTGCATGATGCAGATAGTAGGCCAAAACGAGAAACCTGGACATGGTGACATGAGTCTTCCCCAACTTATACTATAGTCACTCCGGATCTAAGACATAACTCCAACTTGCACTTACTTTGTCATTTGTTCTTTGTTATGTTACAATGGCTTTGGTAAACTCCTCATTTCTCAACTATCGTCAGATTATTAGGCGATTCAGTGATAGATAGATTGGTGTTGCTTGCTGGGTATGTTGAGGTTTCACTTATTTCTTTGCAAGTGTTGGATCTGCCCCACCTAGAGCATAAGAAAAATGGTATTTAGTCGAATTTCCAATATCATTTCTTCAGCATCAAGTCGCTGGTCTAGCCCTACTGCTTCCCCTCCCAAAACTAGTGCCCATGCTTTTGCTTTTGCCAACCCTGCACACACCAAGAACCTTCTTCGCCTCTCATCTTCTCTCCAGGATTTCTCAGCTTATCGTCAGCTTGATCCTGAAGAGCCCCATCCCACCATTGTTACCCATTCCAAACACCCTCAGCACTCCCTGCAGAGTGAAAGTGCTGAGGAGAAAGGAACCCCATCTTTCTGCAACAAGTGGGTTCGAGCCCTCCTGCTCCTGTCTTGTATCTTCTTGTTTGGTTTTCTGATTTATTTGACTTCCATTTATATTTATTCTTATTGGTCTAAAGGATCCCCCAAATTCTATATTGTGCTTGATTGTGGAAGCACTGGAACTCGAATTTATGTATATCAAGCATCCTTTGAGGAGACAAAAGATTCAACTTTTCCTGTTGTCATGAAACCGTTAGCAGGAGGTCTTCATAGAAAACATAATTTACACAGCAGGCGAGCTTATGATCGAATGGAAACTGAGCCTGGGCTTGACAAGTTAGCACACAACATTTCGGGCTTGAAGGCTGCAATAAAACCACTTATTCTATGGGCAGAGAAGCAAATTCCAGAAAAGGCTCACAAAACAACTTCGGTTTTTCTGTATGCTACTGCAGGGGTTCGCAGACTGCCGAGTGGTGACTCAAAGTGGCTTCTGGATAATGCATGGTCTATACTCAAGAATTCACCTTTCTTGTGCCAAAGAGACTGGGTTAAGATTATCAGTGGCCTCGAAGAAGCTTACTTTGGCTGGATAGCCCTTAACCATCATACAGGTGTGCTGGGGGTCAATCCAAGAAAGCCAACATTTGGTGCACTTGACCTAGGTGGTTCGTCGCTGCAGGTTACTTTTGAGAGTAACGAACATGTTCATAAAGAGACCAGTTTAAACCTTAGAATCGGGGATGTGAACCATCATCTCACTGCATATTCTCTGCCAGGTTATGGTTTAAATGATGCATTCGACAAGTCTGTGGTTCATCTTATGGAGAGGCTTCCAGAAATCACTAAGACAGAAGTAATTAATGGGAAGGGAAAACTGAAGCATCCCTGCTTGCAATTCGGGTACAACGAGCAATACGTTTGCTCCCAATGCGCCTCTAAATTCCAAGAAGGTGGAAGCCCTGTGATTGCTAAAAAGAGTTTCGGCAAAGGCAGAAGATCAGGGATTTCAGTGAGGCTTATTGGTGCTCCAAATTGGGATGAGTGCAGCAAACTTGCTAGAGTTGCTGTCAATTGGTCAGAATGGTCCAATATAAACTCAGGAATGGATTGTGACTTGCAACCGTGTGCTCTTCCAGATGGTCTACCCCGTCCTTATGGGAGATTCTATGCGATTTCTGGGTTTTTTGTGGTTTATCGGTTTTTCAACTTGACTTCAGAGGCATCACTTGATGATGTGCTGGAAAAGGGTCGGGAATTTTGTGAAAGAAATTGGGAAGTTGCAAAGAACAGTGTTGCGCCCCAGCCCTTCATTGAACAGTACTGCTTTAGAGCACCATATATTGTATTCTTGTTGAGGGAGGGCTTGCATATTATAGACAATCAAGTTGTAATCGGGTCTGGAAGTATTACATGGACACTTGGGGTTGCTCTGTTGGAAGCTGGGAAGACACTTTCAACCAGAATGGGGCTTCACAGTTACGAAATACTCCAGATGAAGATTAACCCAATATTTCTTATTGCAGCTTTGTTTCTTTCGTTGCTTTTTCTCCTTTGCGCATTATCATGTGTCGGAAATTGGATGCCAAATTTTTTCCGGAGGCCATATCTACCGATGTTTAGGACTAATGGTGCATCTTCTGCATCTGTTCTCAATATTCCATCTCCTTTTCGATTCCAGCGCTGGAGTCCTATTAGTCCTGGTAAACTCTTCCTTGAGACTTCTAATTTGTGTGTAGTAAATGGGGTCTTAGATGGCAACTGTTTTTGTGTCGGCGTGATATGATTCCACGTATTCGCATTATGCATTATTTACAAGTTTTCTCATTTTCTTGACTTGTTGACACTTCCAGTTCCCCGATTTCTGTGTCCATTCAGTTTCCACTTATTCATGAAATTAAGTTTCCATGTTGATATGAAACTCGATCTAGTAAGATGTGAAGAGTATAATGACGAAGGCCAGGGTTCATGGTATCACTTTTGAAAGGCCTAATTAGGATATCTTATTACGCGTAGGGGGGACTTAATTCAAAAGGAAATTTAAATTTGTTGGACAAAAGAAAATTATTTACCCCAAATTGAAATCTGAGTTCAATTCGAGGAAAAAAGTGTAGAGCCCTTATACTAATCATTTCAAGTCAATATCAACTTCGGCGTTTCAGGGGATGGAAGGGTAAAGATGCCTCTTAGTCCAACAATTGCTGGTGGTGCTGAACGGAGACCATTTGGCTTGGGACAGGGTCTCAACAGTGGTGATGGCATCCAGTTAATGGAGTCTTCCTTATACCCTTCAGCTAGCAGTATATCCCATAGCTATTCCTCAAATAATCTGGGCCAGATGCAATTTGACAGCAGTAGCATGGGTTCCTTCTGGTCTCCTCACAGATCTCAGATGCGTCTTCAAAGCAGGCGGTCACAATCGCGGGAAGACCTCAATTCTTCACTGGGTGAAGCACACATGGTGAAAGTTTAAGGTGTGAGCCATCCATATATTCTGGTATGCTTACTCCCTTGTTGTAATTACATTTTCTTATTATACAGAAAAAATAGACCAAAATTTCCCTTGACTATGGTATTCCTTACATAACATGTAGTCCCCAGTAAAGATAAGACATAAATGGATGCAAACCCAAAAGAGCTTCAATGCAGCTGCTAAACTAATGAATAAAGTTGACTCTGCCCCAATTCCTTTGATTGTAAAGCTTAAGTGTACTATAGCGTAATGAACTTAGGAATAAACCCATCACTGTGCTCGGGTACCTGTGAGACCAAGCTCCTTATTTCACCTCTCATCAGTTTTTGTACCTTAATGGTGCATTTTTTATTTGAATCTTAAACCGTAATTACCATTGTATATTATTTACTTATCTTCAATGCTAGGTCCCCACCCAACTGTGACCAGCTTTAGTCAGCAGAAGCTTTATTTTCATTCATGGTGTTATTTGATCCTTAAGTGTGTTCTGTCGAAACTCAATTTCTGACAAATCTTCTCCTGTTTCAGATTCTTTTCTTTTCTTCTTTTGGGGTGATGATAATAGTTTTTCAGGATCTCACGTCGAGCTGGGGATGATCATTTCATTTGAACTGGGGATGATCATTTCATTTGAACTGATTGTTTTGCAGGCGAGTCACCTGTTTCTTTTGGCGGAAGAGGAATTCATCTGTTATCAAGGCTTGCATTTCCTTTGGATCTGGGGTCGTAGTTGCTGCTATTCTTCAGCAACAAGTCGTCGTATTGGACGATCTTTTTTTTTGGTTCACCCCAGATATCTTCGAATATCAATCAGGGATCTTGTGCTGACGGATTATTACACAAGGCATCTGCCTGATCTGATGAGAGATAACCATAAGAGTCTCGCTTACTCAAATTAGCTGTCAATTGACACTGAATTTTACCCCCTCATTGGATACGCAAAGGCTAGCAAATGCTGACATGATAGCTGACGAAAGATAATTTACAGGCAGTCATCACAGTAAGACATAGAAATCGTCTCTTACATTATCCACTGTTTAAATTTTCAACGTGATTATTGTTGCCACAGAACGGGTCAGTGTTTTTTATTATTTCTTTTCCAACATAAATAATATCATGCTGGTATTCTTTGGAAAAACAGAATCAAGGAACAAAATTTCAACCGAAATATTGAAATTTCGGTAAATTTGGAGGTTTGAAACTTGAATCGGGGTACGTATCAATATTAGCGGAAATATACTGAAATATCGGTAATTTCGGTAAATTTCGGTATAAAATGCCTGAAATTATAGAAATTTCAGTACAATTTTGGTGAATTATGATATAAATTCCTTTGGGATCTAGCTCTGATAATACTTGCGGTCTTTTTTATTATAGTCAACCCCGAATGTTATATAGCGGTCTAAGCACTGATACATACGATTCATAAGATTGGGTGAACCCAACATACTCAATTAGAACTCTCCTTTCCCTTCTTGTATTTTTTCTAGTTGAGTAAGGACTCACAGCTTCTTGACTTACTGACCACGTTACTAAGTTCCTAGGAACAAGCTCGGTTCAAAGATGGTAGAAGGATCCATCCGTCAGCCTTTCTATCTCCACAGTGCCGACCTGCACTTTACCTTTTATGACAGACTGTAGGGAGAGATCAAAGTACGTACAATAGGCATGTTGAATGTTACATTCATTTCGCCTGCCGCCAAATGTCATGTGTGTGGTGATGTATTATATTCCTCAAAACTCTTATGTTATATTGTAATGTTAATGAAATGGTTAATTTATGTTTCATGAGCATCACCTTAAGATATTATGTTAATTGATAGCTTAGTGAAATGCAAAACATAACTTCTTCTCCCTTGTGTATATAAAAGTTAATCCATATAGAAAGTAGATGTATTAATTTATAGATTTTCTAGAATGTTTTTCGTCTTTTTTGTTTTTTTACTGAAATTTCCACCAAAATCGAAACTGTTTTTGAAATTTCCATCGAAAGTGAAATTTTAATCCTTGAACATAACACATTTAAGTCGGAGGTTTTAGAACTTTTACTGTATCATCTTGTGTACCGAGCTTTACTGATTATGGCGACACAATTAGAATTGATTAGACAATGTAATTGTTGACGGTCATCTTACACTTAGTGTATGAAGGTTGAGGGGCTTTGCAAAGGTTATTACTATTCAGAAAAGGCAAAGTTACCACAAAGCAGATTGTATATATTTTTTTCCTAGTTATTGAAGTGTATACGTTGGGTTTATGTAAAGGGTTTTTATCATGAATAGGGCCTGAGTTTTCCTGACCGGACTTCATAAGGATCGGAACCGGACCATACCAGCCTTTTTCGGGTGGGGGATCGGTTCCTGGAATGCAAAATCGGCGGGAGGACCAAACCGAATATTTAATTTTATAATTAATTTTAATTTTTAATTATATATACACCCTTATAAAATAAAAAAAACCCTAGTTGCTGGCATTTGCGCAGCCTCCACTTGCAGATCCCGAACCCAGCCCTCATCAACATTTCTTCTTCTCTCTCTCTCTCTCTCTCTCTCTCTCTCTCTCTCTCTCTCTCTCTCTCTCTCTCTCTCTCACCGCTCGGCCTCCATGCTTCCTCTTCTCTCCCGCCTCCTCTTTAGTTTTCTTTGCGGCCTCATCTCTCCCTCACCGCTCGCACCCACCCACTGCCTCTTTGTTTCCTCCTCTCCCTCACCTCTGTGACGTCTTCAGGTCCTCCATGAAGTAAATTGCTTCGGAGATGTCGGAAAGGGTTAAGCTGCTGCACCCAAATAAGCTGGTTTTCGACTGATTGTGACTGAGATCGATCCAGTATGCCCAATCCTCCTTTTATTATGCTTATCTTTCCGTAGTATTGCTAGGATTTGTGTTGATTAATTTAGATTGTATTTGTGTTGGAATTTATTGAATTGAATTGGATTTGTGTTGGATTTTGTTGAATTGGATTGGATTTGTGTTGGAGATTGTTGAATTGGAGCTGCAGTGGAGAAACAAGGTTTAAAATTCCGATCGGGGAAACGAGGTTGAAATTTCCTGTAAATACCCGTCCTGACCCCGTCTTGAAAACCTGGGTACCCGATTACCTGGAACTAGACAATCAGGTCTCGGTCCTCCTCTCCATTTTCTCTTACCCGAGGATCCGGTCCGGAGTCGGGTTTGGGCTCACTCCTGACCGGACCAAACTGAGCCCTAGTTCATATTACCTGAACTTTAAAAGTGATCAATTTTGTTACGACCCGTCCCAAGATTTTGGGCGAAATGACCAAAATGCCCTTGAAAGCCTACTTTGACTTTTTGGATCGTCGAGAATTACATATCCAATATTGTACTTGATGCGAAGAGCGCGAAAATACGAATGCGTCCGCAAAGACGGAACCGAATTCCGAGTGGTATCGGGGCAGTTATGGTCGAAACCATTTTGTGTGGTGTAGGTGAGTTGCCACGTGGCCGCTGGTGTGTGGTGGTGACGTTTCTGGAAAGATCTGCTCGGGTTTAAACCCAAACCTAGCCCGAGTTTCCAAAAGAGGAAACTCGAGTCAGCCCAGCTAACCCGTCGCCACTCTCTCGCCGTCTTGCATTTGTCGGCCGTCGATCGAGGTGTTTGACACCGGAAACACGAAGAGCTCGAAGAGACGAACTTAGAGCACCCCACATCGTCGACGAAAGCCTTGGGAATCGCCAGTGACGAGACCGAACGAAACGAGATTTTTCGATCGTGATTCTAGCCAAATCCGACTGAAGTAAGTTCTCAAACCTTGATTTTTGGATTCCTGGGATTTAGTAGATGAATTTTGACATTTGGATCGTTGAAAATGGTTGAGAATTGAAGAAGTTAGAGGTTTTGGTGTTTCGGCCGGAATGGTCGCCGGAATCTAGAAAATTCTGGCGACGGCGTGGTGGCGCACGGCTATGCTGAAGAACACGCCGGAATCTGGAGAATTTCCAGATTTCGATGAGTTTCTGGCGCCAGCGTGGCGGCTCCGGCGATGGTATGGCGGCGATGACGTCAGCGACGGTGTGCTGAAGTCAGCGCCCAGACAGTGCCACGTGGGTGTTGAGTCAGCGACACGTGGCTGCCACATGGGCACCACATCAGCGCCGCATGTCAGACATGTCAATGCCACGTGGAGCCACGTCAGCACCGGTGTGCTGATGTGGCAACCGTTGACCATCATTAGGGGTGGGCAAAATATCCCGAAAATCCCGTATCCCGAATTCCCGTCCCGAATTATCCCGTCCCGTTCGGGATCAATTTCAAAATTAGCTTATCCCGTCCCGATTTAATTTTTTCGGGACGGGATGGGATGAGAAATTTCTATCCCGAAATCCCGTCCCGTCCCGTATAATATGCATGGTATTAAATAAATATTAAAAACCCCTTAAGTGTCACCATTTTATTGGCTCAAAAACAAGTGTATACTAAAAAAATATGTACCTCATCACATGTAAGATTGTACATATCATTTCAACTCCATTTTCCTTGAGATTTTGGAAGGAGTCAGTTTCACATGTTTACTTATGATCTGCAAATTTTCGACTCCATCTTATGAGGGGTTGAATTTTGATGAATTTTACAAAAACGGTCGACGCCCAGTTTTTTATTTGTGTAATAATCTGTTTTTTGGTTTCTTTTGGTGAACATATCATTTGAACTCCGTTTTACTTGAGATTTCGGAAGGAGTCAGTTTCACATGTTTACTTATGATCTGCAAATTTTCGACTCCATCTCATGAGGGGTTGAATTTAGGTGAATTTTACAAAAACGGTCGACGCCCAGTTTTTTATTTGTGTAATAACCTGTTTTTGGTTTTTTTGGCTGAACATATCATTTGAACTCCGTTTTACTTGAGATTTTGGAAGGAGTCAGTTTCACATGTTTACTGATGATCTGCAAATTTTCGACTCTATCTAATGAGGGGTTGAATTTTGGTGAATTTTACAAAAACGGTCGATGCCCAGTTTTTTATTTGTGTAATAATCTGTTTTTGGTTTCTTTTGGTGAAGTGCTCTTAGCATATTTAGATAGATTTTGATTTATCATATTTGGGTTAGCTTGTTTAGTTTGAAGTTGATAAAATTTTTATAGGATAATCCCGTCCCGTCCCGAACCCGTCCCGATTAAATTCGGGACGGGACGGGACGGGACTAATTCTTAAAAACGTTTATCCCGTCCCGTCCTATCCCGTTTCAAATAATCGGGACCGGGACGGGATGAAGGTCATCCCGTCCCATCCCGTCCCGTGCCCACCCCTAACCGTCGTTAACCGGCCACTTTTACAAGTGGAAACGACGTTCCGGATCTGATGGCGAACTCTGTTTTGCTATATGACATACGGCTAAACCCCAATTGAGTAAAACAAGGAGAAATAGGGTTTTCCGATGACACGTTCGGTGTCTAACATTTGTTATTGGATTTGTTTGGGGAACAGACTCTCAGGGATTATGACATCAAACCGACCAGTTCGATAATGACGATGACAATCGCCAGTATCACTGTGAGTGGATGGGTTTTATTTTTCATTAACTGTTTGTTTTATTGAAGTTCAATACATTATTCAGGTTTATTGAGATGTATTACTAGTTTTCAGTATTCTAGTGCACATAGTATCACACGTACATTTTAGTACTCGGAGTACGGCCGTAGGAAATAGCTCTCACAGCGTTGCCAGCACCGAAGATCCCATTTGCTAGCCTTATTTTCCGGTGCTAGCGGTCCCTGCACTATTCCAGGGACTGGGGGTGACATGTGAGGGAAAGTACATGGGGTTATACATTCAGTTGTACACAGAGGTGCCCTGCACATTCTCAGGGCACTAGGTGTGGTATATCACATGCACTTGATATGCGCAGACTCCGGTATGTTACAATATTTTCAGTATTTCAGTACAGTATATGTGTTTTTACAGTAGGGGGTTATTTATATTGTTTTCAGAATTGTTTTCGAAAGATTATTTAATTTTCCAACCACTCACCCTTTTGGTTTTGAGCCCCCTCAGGGATTAGTAGCCGAGTTGACTGGAGATGCGAGGAGAGGCTGTTTGATGGCTCTACATCCGTCCCGAGAGTGTAGGGACGTCTCCTGTTAAGTTCAGGTTGTCTATAGCTTCCGTTATTTCTATTCTTTTGCCATAGATGCTCTGATTCTGTGGTGTTTGTCGTTTTTGATTGTTATGGGCCCAGCTGTGTCGTTGTATTTTGTTTCCGTGGTTTTATCGTCTGTGTGTGCGGGTATAGGCTTCGTCACCCTCCGGTGATGGCCGTACATCCCGGGCCCACTTTTTGGGGACGGGGTGTAATAAATTTAGTACCCAGACTTGCAAATGGGATGGGGTGTAACACATTTAGAGGAAAAAGGAAGATGGTAGGCATCTCCATGTTCAAGCTACATACTAATCATACCAACCTGCACTATGCCAAAAAAGGTCTTAAACGACGGTTAAAAATCGTCACTAAGTGCTGTAAAAAACCGTCGCATGGAGCCCAGTCGACTATACTAAGAGTATAGTCGACGGTTTTTAACTGTCGTCTAAAGGCACTTTAGTCGACAGTTTTTGATATAAAACTGTCGACTATACTAATCTAAAAACTTATAAAAGTTAGCGAATGACCACTTTAAACGACAGTTTGTACGAAAACTGTCGACTATTCTCTACTTTAAACGACAGTTTTGTAATTAAACTGTCGACTATTATCTACTTTAAACGACAGTTTTTGTATAAAACTGTCGACTATCTCTACATTAAACGACAGTTTTGTACAAAAACTGTCGACTATTCTCTACATTAAACGACAGTTTTGTACAAAAACTGTCGACTATACTGGTATCAAAGTAATTTGAGCTAGGTATCTAGACCTGCCAACTATTATGATAAAAAATGCACAAGAAAGTAATTTGAAACTATTCTAATATCAAAGTAAACCAAATACATACATATATGCATTGTGGCTAAATCTGTGTTCAACATGCTTGCAAAACATTATATCTGAAGCTTGAATGTCTTGCATCCATATACCTAGACAACTTGAGCTAGCTATCTAGACATGGAAACCCAAAAATCGACCTAAAATCTAAAATGGAGGTTGCACTTTACTCCACATATCCTTGGACAAATGTTGCCCATTCATTGCGAACTTCATCAATATCGGCCTAGGTGTATCCCAAGTTTGCTTTGCAGGTAGCCCACTGAAACATACAGGATAACTAAGTCATAAGAATCTTCATACATCACAAGAAACAAAGCCTTGAAAATTACACACTGCAGAGTCAATAAGAAAGTATATATAACCTGATATGTAGCACATGCAATAATGAAGGGAAGAAAGTATACAGATTGTATCATGCACCCTTCTAAGTAAGGCATCCACAAAGCTAGTACAAAAGCTACAACTTGAGTTGCATTGTTAGTGAAGAAACTAGTGAAGCTGGGCCTACCTTCTGTGCATCACCACTAGTTTTGCAGACAAAGGTTGAACCCAAAACGAATTCATTGAACATGATTTCTCTATACTTGGATCCAAAATTGTCAGTCTTCTCTTTTAGCTCCTCCAGAGACAATTGAGGCACTTCAATATGTGGTGCAGCTTTCTGTACTTCAGATTTTACAGGGGCTGACACCCTAGAGCCCTTTTGGTTCCCTAAACACAGATGGATGAAACTTAAGTGAAAACTTCAGAGGAATAAAAAAATTCTGAATAGCTATGAAACGACCAGGTTCTAGTAGAAGAAACAAAAGTTAGACCCCAAAACATAAAGAACAACTAAGTAGAACCGCCGAATTCCAGTTCTATCCCATAAACTCAAATGCATATATATCAAAGAACGACAGAAGTTAACCGAGAACAAGTTACAATGCCTTTCTAGAAAATATCGAAAGAGGGCTAATTAAATATGCTACTAATAATTATAATGGAACAAGTTACTATTGCACAAGTGGAACATCAATAACTCTTGAAAATTTCATCCACAAAACTAGTTAAATAAGCTTTTCTGACAAGGGAAAAACAGCAGATAGACACACATGAATGCGCACACACAAAAGTTAGTCCAATATGCTAGGAAATTTTTAGCAACAGCACCTTACTAGGTTCATTTGATTCATGGATCTTATATATACCAACCTTTTGACCAAATATTTTCCTAGTACTCAGATACTCCAGCACCTAATTCATTTTCCAAGTACTCCGATACTCCAGCACCTAATTCATTTACAGAACTACATGCTTATACTAAACACAGGGCAAAACAATCATATGCTTATTCCACATTATTCAGAAAAACTAACATATGTTTCCGGTCATCATTAGTGTATGACAGCTCAAAGTACTCTGCTGTTGAGTATAACTGTGATTTGAGGTTCTTCAAATCCTGAAAAAGTAATGGAAAGCACAAGCAAATCACAGAACTTCAGTTGGAACGGTCTTTATTACAAAACTACGAACAAACAAAAGTAGCACCATTTAAGCAGAAGAGCAGGACATTGAGACTATCAGAGAAAAGTAAGCTCTGATGCATAGAAACATCATCAAAGTTAGATGCTACTCACGGAACGGGCATTGTAGATGTAGTCATCGTTCCCATGAACATGTATCTGGAAAAAAAACTAAGCTTTCCTCATGCTGCAAACAACCAATTATATCCATTCAATCCCAGGCAAACCAAGGGCCCGAAACCCACAAACATCAGGAAAACTTTAAGCTATACACCTCCTTCCAAAGAAATTAATGGTGTGTGTGGAGAAAGGGGCAGAAAGTGTGAGATAATGCACCTACTATAAAACTCCATTCCAAGTTCTGAACTTAAAAAACTTGAAACTTAAAACTAAACACTTAAAACTAAAGGGTAGTGCTTTACCACATTTCAGCATCCATTTCAGACAGAAGAATCAACGAAACAATATGCCAAACACTTAAAGCTCATTTTGTCTGAATATCACTAACAATTAAAGCTGCAAAATTTCAACAATAAAATTGTGGGGTTTTTCTTCCTACCCTTTTCAGTTCAAAGACATCATTTTGGAAATGGGAAAAACAACAAGATTATACAAAAATTTGAGGACCCAATTAACCCAGAGCACTTGATTTAGCTAAGCTCAGTTCAAAGTTGCAAACTTTCACGGGTCATTTTCTTTCTGCCAAACAGGAAACAAATTAAAACCAAACTAATAATGACTAACCTGAAGTGAATGCTGTGTCTTCTGCAGCTGAAAACCAAAACCCAGAAAAGGACTCCGAATTCAAACTCTGGAAACCTAAACGGTGAAGAAGAAGAGCAAAAGAGGACATAATTAGGGAGCTCGTTGAAAGCGACCAAGATGGTTTTCGTGCAAAATTTGACTAAACCATGAACATAAATAGAGAGCTCGTCGAATCTTTGATAAGGACCCGAACCCAAAATCACCAACAAATTATTCGCAAAATTATAAAATCAAATAAAAACTGTAGGATATTTTATGATTGGCTATCCTTGTCACAAAAACATTGTAAAGAATGTAACAAGCTCAATTAGTCTTTAGGTTTTATTTCTAGATTTTAGGAAATTTGAAGAAGCTTGGAAGTTGTGAAGATAGATGATGATTGATGATGCATTCACATGTAGGGTTCATTTGCATTAATATTTTGTCAAAAACTGGTCCTTATGTTTTCTTGTCAAAAACGTTTTCAAAACACTTTAAGGTTTTTCACTTGTTCCTACAAGAATAAGGAATTCAGTTTTGCTGTGACTAGTCATCTTATTCCTGCACGTGGAGTTGACTGCTTTATCTGACAGCTGATTAAACAGCCCACTCTATTAACCGCTGGTCAGTCAACTGCACCCCACTCACTCGGATCTGCCTAGGTTCCGGTAAAAGAGAGTTTTAAGGTTTCATCTTGGCCGTTCATCTCTTATCCTTTTGTGTCTATATAAACACAACCTCATCCTCTATTACGGCTAGGGTTTTCAAGCTAAAGATTTCATAAATTTTCTGAAAAACTCTCTTTGACTAGCTGCATTTTTCCTCTCCGGTTCTTACTTGTCTTCTTGAGTGCGTAGATCACTTATATAGAAGCTTTATGAGAAAGTGAGGACAGCTAGTAATTGAATCCTGTTTTCAAAGTTGTTTTCCATTGAAATCACATTAAGCTAACTTTGAAAGAAGGTTCATCTTTCCTAGTTCGGCTTGTTTTAAAGTTTCCATACTTTGAGTCGAGTTAGGAGTGTGCAACACTAGTCTCCCATGTTCATACATGTTTGTAGACTTTGTTGAGTATTAGAGGTCTTTGACCTTAGTAGGTTTGCTGCCCAGTTTATAGCTGCAAGCATCAAACACAGCCACGATTTATTTCCTGCAAGTTTACAACTTTCTGGAAATAAGTCTGTGACTGGTCACAAATCATCACAGCATACATTGTCGGAGCCACGGTAGAGGAATACTTGTGTATGTCCTTGTAGCGTGTTGACCAAGCAAGGATCCACTGGAAGTGAAGTGATTGAGAAGAAGCCGCACGAGGGACTGCTGCATCTAAGTTAGGTAACTAGATATTGAGCTTGGTTTGAACCTTGTATTGGGCATCTTTTGCCATTTCATAGTGGAAGGCCGGTCTTCTTATAGACCCCCGGTTTTTTATCCCTTTGTGGATTTTTCCGGGTACCAAAACTCTGTGTCCATCTCTGTGTACTGTTAAACATTCGGCTAAACTAAAATTGGATTTAATTTTGCACAAGTTCACTTAACATGCAAACTGGATAATTATGCCTGACTGGTCATCTTAACTGTTGCATTAGAAACGCTGGTTTGATATAGTTGTAGTTGTGGATAGCTCACGAATATCAATCTCACTGATTTCGTTGAGGACCTAAGTTGGCATTGCATACGAGTGTTGTTGACCAAAGCACAAGCATCCACAAGTAATATCCATCAAGTACTTAATCTGTTAAAGTTCATCACACTGTGACTGGTCATCTGTGTGATCTGTTTGTGTTGTTTGTTGATTAAGAGGGAAATAATTTAAAATACCCCCTTCATTGCCAACCTGCAATTGGCATCAGAGCAGGGCTTTAGACATACTTAAAGTAAGGTCTTGGGTTGGTTGGTTTAAGGGTCTAGACAATGGAAAGAGATCGAGTAGCCGGTTCGGTGAACTCACCTCCATACTTCGATGGCACAAACTATGCTGCCTGGCGAGATAAGTTCGAAATCTTTCTTGATGTGTATGATGAATTTGCTTTCCAATATCTGTCTGTTGAATGGCGTCCTCCGTTTAGAATTGTTGACGGTGAGAGAGTGAACATACCTAGAGATGACTGGACACAGGTTCAGGTCAATGCATCAAATGCTAATAAAAAGGCTAGGAACGCCATAGCTGTTGCAGTCTCCAGTGCACAATATTCACATATTCAGCACTGTACAACAGCTAGGGAAGCGTGGGACAGGTTGCGTGTCATTCACGAGGGTGATGACCAGGTTAGGGACCTAAAGCTTGAAATGGTCCTGTCCGAGTTTGAAGAACTCAGGATGACTGATTCAGAGAGCTTCTCTGATTTCTATCTCAGACTTGAGAGTGTCACCAATTCCGCGATGAGTCTAGGAGCACCTATTTCAGAGTTAACAATTGCTCAAAAGATATTGAGGGTGTTACCGAAGAGGTTTTCCGCGAAGAAGACCGCAATCAAGGAATGTCAAAACATGTCCGACATAAAACTTCCAAAACTTGTAGGAAAATTGAAAACCTATGAACTTGAGTTGAAATTGGAAGAAAGCATGCATAAGAAGGATAAAGGTGTTGCACTGCAGAGTGTGACTGATCAAGTTGAGCTGAAAAGTTCAAAAACAGAAAAGTCATCTTCGATTGATGATGACATGGCTTTGTTTGTCAAAAGATTTAGAAG
This sequence comes from Spiraea crenata, assembly GCA_033992175.1. Lineage (NCBI taxonomy): Eukaryota > Viridiplantae > Streptophyta > Magnoliopsida > Rosales > Rosaceae > Spiraea > Spiraea crenata. The sequence continues at coordinate 82,029 of JAVBHV010000045.1, read as the reverse complement.
AATTCTCAAGGATAGGAAGGATCACAAGGGTGGTGCGAACTACCCTAGAGAGTCAAAATTCAAACCACAGGGTGAAGGGTCAAATGAAAGGAAATTTGAAAAGAATTTTGGATCAAGAGATAACAAGTTCAAGAAGGGTCCAGTTAAGTGTTATACTTGTGGTGGGACTGGTCATATTTCTGTGGATTGTGCTAACAATAGGAAAGGGTCTAACAAAGGCAAGGATAAAGCCTTGAAAGCCTCTTGGAGTGATAGTGAGGATGAGGAATCACATCACTCTGACTCTTCTTCAGATAATGAAGATGATGAGATTGCCTTTGTTGTTAGAATTTCTGATCACAACTCAGCGGGTGAGGAATCCGAGTCGGGTTCACAACACATGACTGATGACGACCAGTCACCTGAGATGTATTGTCCTGTTTTTCATGACTATGACTCTCTTCCCGAGAATCAAACTTATGAGAAGATGTGTGAAAGGTATGATGCCTTATTTGATGAAACTTGTGTGATCAAAGCTGATAGCATTGAGCTGAAAAAGCGTTGTAATGAATTAGAGTTGGAAAAAGCTGCACTTTGTCTCACTTTGCAAGATTACGAGACCGGTCAGTCTAGCAAAGGAAGAGAAAATGCAGATGCCCAGTCGCATAGGTCAAGACTTGAGATTATGTATGAACAGTTGTCTGTTGATTTTGAAAGAGTTAAAAAGGAAAATATTGACCTTAGACATCAGTTGAGTAACTCGGAACACAGTGTTAATCTTATGCATAGTAAGAGTCTTAAGTTGAAAGAAGAAGTTGAGTCACTCAAACAATCTAATGTCTACTTGGTTGGGTACAATAAATCACTGCAAGAAAAAGTTAATGACCTGTCAATCGGTTCAGCAAAGTTAGACAAGATGCTTAATGTTGGAAAAAGTTTTCATGATAAAACTGGTTTAGGATATGTTGCTGGTGAGTCATCTACTTCAGTTTCTCAACCTAGGTTTGTCAAAGCTAGTGAGCCACACTCACCGAAGTCACTGGTCATCACAGTTCCACAAGAACCTAGGGGAAATAATCATAAGAAGAGTCACCAAGTGTTGTCTAGTTCCACTGCTCACACAAGAACCAGATTTGTACCCACGTGTCACCACTGTGGAGTAACTGGTCACATCAGACCTAAGTGCAGTAAGCTAAAAGTCAAGAGTTTGTCAAAACACAATAGCTCACTTAGAGAACAGGTTGATTTGTTGCTTGTTGAAGTAACCAGAATTTCAAAGCTTGTTGAGTCATCCTCTTCACCACCTAGTAAGTCCAAGACTAAATGGGTAAAGAAAAAGGAAAAGTGTTTGGTTGCCTTGTCTGTCTTGAATTTGCGTGATCCAACTCGTTGGTACATCGATAGTGGCTGTTCCAAACACATGTCTGGTAACAAATCTGTCTTTATAAAGCTTAATGATTTTGATGGTGGTTTTGTTGAGTTTGGGGGAGGAGAAACAGCAAAAATGACTGGTCAAGGAAGTGTTCAACTTCCGGGTTTGCCTCTACTCGAAGGAGTAAGGTATGTAGAAGGCCTTAAGTCCAACCTCATTAGTGTCTCACATTTATGTGATCAGTGGGCAGATGAAGTCTGCATGTCTACAAGAGGTTGTAGGATTGTTGATAGCAATGGTCATGATTTAATTCAAACAGGTAGGTCAAGTGACAATTGCTACACACTTGATAGTCAAATCTTGGCTGCCAAGTTGACCTGTCACTCTGTGACTGATAAGACCACGTCCTTATGGCACCAAAGGTTGGGACATATGAATATAAATGATTTGTACACCTTGGCTAAGAAACAACTTGTTAGAGGTCTTCCTAAGCTAGACAAGCCGTCAAAGCACATCTGTGGTCCTTGTCAATTGGGAAAACAGTCACGTGTTGCACACAAGAGAGTCAAAGATGTTGGAACTTCACATCCTCTTGAACTCATTCACATGGATCTAGTTGGTCCGGTTCAAACCGTGTCTGTAGCAGGTAGAAAGTACATTCTTGTGATTGTTGATGATTTCTCTAGATATACTTGGGTGTCCTTCTTGAGAGAAAAGTCGGATGCTTTTCAAAATTTTGTGACTGTGTTCAAACAAATTCAGAATGAGGTGTTGGCTGGTCATCCCTCTACTGTTAGAATTAGGACTGATCATGGTACTGAATTTGAGAACTCTTTGTTTGCTGATTTCTGTGCTAGCATGGGGATCAAACATGAATTTTCGGCTCCAATTACTCCTCAACAAAATGGGATTGTTGAGAGGAAAAATAGAGTCTTGATTGAGATGGCTAGGGTGATGCTAAATAGCAAAAATCTAGCCAAGAATCTGTGGGCCGAGGCCATTAACACTGCATGCTATATCTTGAATAGAGTCTACTTGAGACCAGGCACAGATCAGACTCCCTATGAGATCTGGAAAGGAAAGAAACCTATGATTAGTCATCTTAGGGTGTTCGGCAGCACTTGCTACATTCTAAGAGATAGGGAACACTTAGCAAAGTTTGATCGAAAGAGTGATGAAGGCATCTTCCTTGGATATTCCACTACTAGTCGAGCCTATAGAGTCTTCAACCTTAGAACCAATACCATCATGGAGTCCATTAATGTCACAATTGATGATCTTGATGCATCAATTGATCAAGCTGTAGATGATGATGGGTTGTTCCCGGAAAAGGTCACTGAGTCTGCTAGTGAGACTCAGGCAGAAAATGATGATGGGTCATCAGATTCTGACTCTGACAGTTCAGAGAGTTCTAGACAGCCATCGAAAAAGAAGCCAAACTGGGTAGTGTCTAGACATCCTGAAGATAATATCATTGGGTCAGTCAAGGAAGGAGTAAGGACTAGAAGTCAAATCCAAAGTGAAATTGCAAATGTTTGCTATGTGTGCACTGTGGAACCTAAGAATATTAAGGAAGCTCTTGTCCATGAGGAATGGATAATTGCTATGCAAGAAGAACTAAATCAGTTCGATAGGAATCAAGTGTGGACTCTTGTCAAGAGACCCGTCACTTCAAATGTCATTGGGACTAAGTGGATCTTTAAGAACAAGAGTGATGAGACCGGGAATATTGTGAGGAACAAGGCTAGACTTGTTGCTCAAGGGTACTCTCAAGTTGAAGGGATTGACTTTGAGGAAACATTTGCACCCGTAGCTAGACTTGAGTCCGTTAGGTTGTTGTGTGCTATTGCTTGTCATCTTAAATTCAAGTTGTACCAAATGGATGTCAAAACGGCTTTTCTTAATGGTTACTTGAATGAGGATGTGTTTGTTGAACAACCAAAAGGTTTTGAGGATCCTCATATGCCGGATGGTGTTTTTAAGTTGAAAAAGGCATTATATGGTTTGAAGCAAGCTCCTAGAGCTTGGTATGATAGACTGTCTAGTCATCTTCTGTCCAATGGATACACTCGTGGATCCGTTGACAAAACCTTGTTCATCAAGCGGTTAAAGAATGATGTGGTTGTAGCTCAAATTTATGTTGATGATATTGTTGTTGGGTCTACTTCGGAATCTCAAGTTCAACAATTCATAAAGATTATGACTAGTGAGTTTGAGATGAGCCTAATTGGTGAATTAAATTACTTTCTTGGGTTGCAAGTTAAGCAAGAGAAGACTGGTCTCTTCATTTCTCAATCCAAGTATGCTGCAAACCTTGTTAGCAAATTTGGATTCTCCTCTGCCAAACCTGCTAGGACCCCCATGAGTAGAACCACTAAGTTGTCTAGTGATAAGAAGGGCAAGAGTGTTGACCAGACACTCTACAGAAGCATGATTGGCAGTTTGCTGTATCTTACTGCCAGTAGACCAGACATCTCCTTTTCTGTTGGAGTTTGTGCACGATTTCAAAGTGATCCTAGAGAGTCTCATTTGCATGCTGTGAAAAGGATCATCAAGTACGTTAGTGGGACTCTATCATTTGGTATTTGGTATACTTTTGATACGAATACTAACTTGGTTGGGTTTAGTGACGCCGATTGGGCGGGTTGTAGTGATGACCGGAAAAGTACTTCCGGTGGTGTGTTTTACCTTGGCAATAACATGGTCTCTTGGTATAGCAAGAAACAAAATTCAGTGTCATTGTCTACTGCCGAGGCTGAATACATTGCGGTAGAAAGTTGTTGCACACAGTTACTATGGATGAAACAAATGCTTTGTGACTATGGTATTATCCGTGACCAGTTCACCATCTACTGTGACAACACTAGTGCCATATGCATATCTGAAAATCCCGTGCAGCACTCTAGAACCAAGCACATTGATATTAGGCACCACTTCATTAGGGATCTCGTTGAGTCAAAGATTTTAATGCTCAAATTTGTGCCTTCGGAAAAACAACTTGCTGATATTCTGACCAAACCCTTAGATGATCAGGTTTTGACTGGTCTTCGAAAGAGTCTTGGAATCTGTGTTATGGAATAACTGTGACTAGTCGTAGTCGGTGCTTGTACATATTTCAGTTTCCTGCATATCATGCATCATGAAAAATGGAAAATTCCCAATCAGTCTAGTCTCTTTGGATTGGTACTCTCAATTAAATGCTTGATGAATATAATTGAAGTCCTAGGTTAAGTCACATGTTCATAATCCCATTTCTTGTCAAAAGAATAAAGAGTATGAGTTTTAAAAGCTTGATTGGTTTAAATTTGTTCTCTTCACTTGTCTAAAAACTCTTATTTCTTTATGATGATCTTTTGTGTAACCTCTTGTGATTTCAAAAGAAATGTGTAGTCAAAAATGGAGAATTTCCTCGAAAATGAAAAAGAGAAAGTGAGGACAGCTAGTGATTGAATCCTGTTTTCAAAGTTGTTTTCCATTGAAATCACATTAAGCTAACTTTGAAAGAAAGTTCATCTTTCCTAGTTCGGCTTGTTTTAAAGTTTCCATACTTTGAGTCGAGTTAGGAGTGTGCAACACTAGTCTCCCATGTTCATACATGTTTGTAGACTTTGTTGAGTATTAGAGGTCTTTGACCTTAGTAGGTTTGCTGCCCAGTTTATAGCTGCAAGCATCAAACACAGCCACGATTTATTTCCTGCAAGTTTACAACTTTCTGGAAATAAGTCTGTGACTGGTCACAAATCATCACAGCATACATTGTCGGTGCCACGGTAGAGGAATACTTGTGTATGTCCTTGTAGCGTGTTGACCAAGCAAGGATCCGCTGGAAGTGAAGTGATTGAGAAGAAGCCGCACGAGGGACTGCTGCATCTAAGTTAGGTAACTAGATATTGAGCTTGGTTTGAACCTTGTATTGGGCATCTTTTGCCATTTCATAGTGGAAGGCCGGTCTTCTTATAGACCCCCGGTTTTTTATCCCTTTGTGGATTTTTCCGGGTACCAAAACTCTGTGTCCATCTCTGTGTACTGTTAAACATTCGGCTAAACTAAAATTGGATTTAATTTTGCACAAGTTCACTTAACATGCAAACTGGATAATTATGCCTGACTGGTCATCTTAACTGTTGCATTAGAAACGCTGGTTTGATATAGTTGTAGTTGTGGATAGCTCACGAATATCAATCTCACTGATTTCGTTGAGGACCTAAGTTGGCATTGCATACGAGTGTTGTTGACCAAAGCACAAGCATCCACAAGTAATATCCATCAAGTACTTAATCTGTTAAAGTTCATCACACTGTGACTGGTCATCTGTGTGATCTGTTTGTGTTGTTTGTTGATTAAGAGGGAAATAATTTAAAATACCCCCTTCATTGCCAACCTGCAAAAACAACATAGACGCCATCAATCGCAAATTAAAACGAAACCCAATTCAAAAGGAGGGTTACCCATCGACGACATCGCTGCTGGCGGCAACGAGCTTGTGGGAGTCCAAATGGATAGAGCCACGATGGTACATCGTCGTCGTCGCCAAACCTCGGACCTTCTGGTATGGCTGACGAGTCAAGGCGCTGCTGCCGTCGAAACAGCCATAAACGCCATCGTCGTGGGTTTCGCACCGAGATCTAGACTGCGGAGCAGGTGGAGCCGACGCGGGTCGCAGGGGTGGATCGCGAAGCCGCGGGTCGCAAGGCGGGACGTCGCGTCGCCGACTGGAGTCGCTGGGCCGATGGGGGTCGCGGAGTGTAGTTTGGTTCGGAGAAAAATATTGGGGTGCGGCGCTGCGAGCTAACCTAAAAAACACAGATCCCATTTTTATTGTAAACAAACAGCTCCAACTTATTCGACGGTTTAACAAATAACCGTCGACTATTCTACTTCAAATATTGCGTTTCTCCTGGGCGCGCGATGCTACCGCTTTATTTTTCAACTTCACTTACACGACGGTTTTTTCCAAAACTGTCGTCTAAACTGTCTCAATTTTTTCAATATGCAAATTACCACGACTTTACACGACGGTTTCGAACAAAAACCGTCGACCCAAACTGATACGACCCGTTCCGAAAATTTTCCAAAATGTATGAAATGACCAAAATGCCCTTGCTTGGTCAAACGTTGACTTTTGAATAGTGACAGATGTTATTTTTAATATTGGACTCGAGGCGAAGAGCTCGATGTTACGAACACATCCGCGAAGACGAAATCGAATTCCGAGTTGTATCGAAGAAGTTACGGACGAAAAACGGAATTTTGGTGTAGTGAAGTGCCACGTGGCAGCTTCTGATTGGTCGGTTTGGGGAAGATATTTTGGGGTTGTTTTTAAACCCGGTTTAACCCCGAGTTTCCCAAAAGGGAAACCCGAGTTCGCAAGTCGCGTCCGAACAGGGAAAAAAGGGCCGAAATCTCTTCGCCGCCGTTGACCCTTCGCCGGCGACGGATCGGGCCGGCGACCACCTGCATCAGCTTCGCCTCATCCTCACGAGCACGGAGCACCAAAGATCGGAGCCAGCAGCCGTCGGAATCGCCGGCAACGACGTCGACGGAATCCGCGAGCTTTCCGGCGAGATTCCGGCCAGGTCAGGCCGTGGTAAGTTCTGAAACCTTGATTTTTGGATTCCTTGGATTCCGTAGATGCGTTTTGACATAAAATTCGATGGATTTGGTTGAGAATTGAAAGTTTTAGGATTTTGGGGAAACGGCCGGGAAATCCCCAGGTTCCGGCCGCGCGGCGTCCTGACGTCGCGACACGTGGATGACACGCGTGTGCCGCGTGGCGCCACGTCAGCGCCACGTGTCACGCCACGTCAGCACCACGTGGCTGCCAGGTCATCGCCACGTGGCAGCCAGGTCAGTGCCACGTCAGGACGCGGTGCCCTGACGTCGCAGCCGTTGACCGGCGTTGACCACTGTTGACCGACCACTTTTCCGAGTGGAAACGACGTTCCGGATCCAATGGCGAACTCCGTTTTGCCATCCGAGATACGGTTATACCTCGATTGAGCAAAACAAGGAAAAGTAGGGTTTCTCGGTTATTCGTTAAGTTTCGGTTATTAACTTTGGATTATTGGGATTGTTAGGTGATCAGATTTCGAGGAATCAGCATAACTGAATCGTGCCTGCGGAGGAGGACGACGACGATCGCCCGGTGTCACTGTGAGTGGACGGGTTTGGTTTTAAATGTTGTTTGAGTGTGCTTTGTTTTCGTATATATATATATTCATATGTTTTTATGCTTATAAATTGGTTATGCTGCTGGTTGTTGTGACTACTGTTGGTAATTGTTGCTTGGTTGTTCCTAGGTAGTTGGTTTGCGATCAGTACTATTAGGGGCGCATTATATGGATCGGGTGGGTATGGCCCTCGTCCATTAAATCATGGATCGGGTGGGTATGGCCCTCGTCCATGAGAGATATATCTCGGTCGGGTGACATGGCCCTCGACCACACATTAAATCATGGATCGGGTGGGTATGGCCCTCGTCCATGAGAGATATATCTCGGTCGGGTGACATGGCCCTCGACCACACATTATATCATGGATCGGGTGGGTATGGCCCTCGTCCATGAGAGGTATATCTCGGTCGGGTGTTATGGCCCTCGACCACATTACGTTGTAGTGTTGGGATTGTTTTGTGTGTATAGGTTGCTCGGATGTTAGTTACTGTACGTGTTGGCTGGATTGAGGTATGATATTATTATTATACTATCTGTTTTGACAGAGGGGGTTATTGGTATATCTGTTAAATGTTTTTCACTGACTTCTTTTTCCGTCCACTCACCCTTGGTTTTGCGCCCCCTCAGGATTTGATTCTGAAGTGCATTCACCGAGACGAGCTGAGACCTGCCGATAGCTCTACTTCCACCAACGAAGGGTAGGAGATCTTCGTTGTCTTTGTCAGGCAGGTTATGAGTTAAGCTGTACAGCTGCGTATTCCGCCCTTGGGGCAGTTGTAGTGTGTTGTTTCTCTTCCGCTGTAGATGCTCTGATATTAATTTGTATTCTTCTTTCTTCCGTTTTTGTCGTTTTTATTTGTTTAAGGCTTCGTCACTCTTTGGGGGTGATGGCCGCACTCCCGGGCCCTACTTTTTGGGTCGGGGTGTGTCACAAACATACCCAAATTTTAAACGACGGTTTTTAATTTAATTGTCGTCCCAAAAGTGTCGTTTATGCGCTTTTTTGGCTTAGTGCTGCAATCTTAATTTTATCTAATGCACTAGACAACCATCAGATTCTTCTTCTTTGTGACCCCAATTCTCATGAGAGCAATATAGGAGATAGCCCTATAACCTACAACCATCAAGAGCAAAGCCGGCACACAGTCTATTTGCCCATTAAGCTCGGCATGCTTTATGCTTGGTGCAGGTTGGCAATGAGGGGGGTATTTTAAATTATTTCCCTCTTAATTCACAAACAGCACAAACAAGGATCACACAGATGACCAGTCATAGTGTGATGAACTTTAACAGATTAAGTACTTGACAGATATTACTTGTGGATGCTTGTGATTTGATCAACAACACTCAGATGCAATGCCAACTTAGGTCTTCAACGAAATCAGTGAGTTTGATATTCTTGAGCTATCCACAACTACAACTATATCAAACCAGCGTTTCTAATGCAGCAGTTAAGATGACCAGTCAGGCAAAATTATCCAGTTTGCATGTTAAGTGAATTTGTGCAAAATTAAATCCAATTTAAGTTAAGTCGAATATTTAACAATACACAAAGATGGACACAGAGTTTTGGTACCCAGAAAAATCCACAAAGGGATAAAAAACCGGGGGTCTATCAGAAGACTGGCCTTCCACTATGAAATGGCAAAAGATGCCCAGTACAAGGTTCAGACCAAGCTCAATATCTAGTTACCTAACTTAGATGCAGCAGTCCCTCGTGCGGCTTCTTCTCAATCACTTCACTTCCAGCGGATCCTCGCTTGGTCAACACGCTACAAGGACATACACAAGTATTCCTCTAACGTGGCACCGAAAATGTATGCTGTGATGATTTATGACCAGTCACAGATTTATTTCCAGAAAGTAGTGAACTTGCAGGAAATAAAACGGTGGCTGTGTTTGATGCTTGCAGCTACAAACTGGGCACCAAACCTACTCAGGTCAAGAGACCTCTAATACTCAACTAAGTCTATTAACATGCATGAACATGGAATACTCTAGTTGCACACACCTAATCCGACTCAAGTATTTGAACTTTTTCAAACAAGCCGAATCTAGGAAAGATAAAACCTTCTTCCAAAGATAGCTAGAATGTTTTCAATGAAACTTACTTGGAAAACAAAGGTTTTAACAACTCATACAATCCTCATAATTCATATGGTGTTTCTATGTAAGTGAACTAAAAGCACTCAAGAAAACAAGATGAAACCGGAGAGGAAGGTATGCTCATAGGTGAGAGTTTTTCACAGATTTTTTGTGAAATGAAACTTGAAAACCCTAGCCGATATTGAAGTTGAGGTTGTGTTTATATAGACACAACAAGATAAGAAACAAGCGGCCAAGATTAAACCTTAATTCTCACTTTTAACAAAACCTAGGCAGATCCGAGTGAGTGGGGTGTAGTTGACTACCCGCTGGATAATAACTTGGGCTGTTTAATCAACTGTCAGAAAAGGCAGTCAACTTCACGTGCAGGAAATAGATGACTAGTCACAGAAAAACTGAAGTCCTTATTCTTGTAAGAACAAGTACAAAACCTTAAAGTGTTTTGGAAACGTTTGGACTAGAAAACAAAAAGACCAGTTTTGACACAAAATATTAATGCAAATGAACACTAAATGTGACTGCATCTTCAATCATCATCTATCTTCAAAACTTCCAAACTTCTTCAAATTTCCTAAAATCTAGAAATAAAACCTATAGACTAATTGAGCTTGTTACATTCTTTACAATGTTTTTGTGACAAGGATAGCCAATCATAAAATAACCTACAATCTCCTCCTTTGGCTTTCCTTGACAAAAACAACCCCATAGCTCACATCACTCACACTCACCAATTCTAATTCTATTCTATACTGACTAGTCTTAATGTACCTGCAAAGAAGCTCAAGACAGTATGCAATAGAGTATTCTCCCTCTAACTAGCATAATGAGATCAGAGTAAGATACATATGCTAAAATCAATAATTAAACTCCCCCTAAGTAATAGAGCATGTGATTGAATAACAATATCTACTCCCCCTTTTTGTCATGGCAAGACAAAGGATATTCACTAAGAGTAAGCAACGGAAGCATAAGTAAATATCAATCAACAAGGTGAGGAGCAGGGAGCAATGAGAGAGAATAGCACAAACGGAGCAATTATAAACTAAGAGCAATAGTGAGAGAGAGATTAATCACCGCAACTTTAACAAAGTAAAACATAATCGAAACTAGTCACAGCAAAATAAGCCCCAATGTGCAAAGTGGGCAATTAAAGTACATACCAACAAAACAACACATAATAATAATTGTTCATGACCAGATAGACTTAAAGAAACAACTGAAGCAATTAAACATAACACATATAGACTAAGCTATATCACACATGATCAGACTTCCTCTTCTTCGAAACACGTTTCGAAGCCTTCTTCTTGCTTTTAGCACTGATTTCCTTAAGAGCTTGCTTCACAGCAGCATTAATCGTTGAAGACAAATTTGCTGGGGAGACTGGTCCAATGGACACTTTGGCATTTCGCGCACTAGTAACCGCTTTCTCACTCTTCTGCAGCAAGGCCTCAGTCATAGAACCCTTCAAACTCATGTAGTCATCCTGTGACTCATCCATTGGTACCTCTGCCCTCTCACACAGATGGTGAATGAAACAAGGAAAGACTATGGAAGCACGAGTGCCCTCTATCTTTCCTGTGTTACGCGTTTTAGACATGATGGAATCGTAGATAATATGACCAAACGGAATGGGAAAATGGTGCTGAATAAGAATGGCTAATCTAGCGGCTTCCAAAGTGACATTTGCTGCATTGCCGGTTGGCAGAATATTTGTCTTAATGATGTGTAGCAACAAACGATAACTTGGTGATAGGTGAGACCTACATGGCTTATTACCTAGTTCCAAGACCAAATCAGGATCATGAAATGCAATTTCAGAGAAGTCTGGCATGAGAAAACGACTAGACTCTTCTAGATAAGCAGTATATGCATCATGGTTATCCACACTATCTAACCCAAAGTATTCATAAATGATAGATGGACTGAACCTTATGACTCGACCTCGCATAGTAACTTCAACATCATATGAAAATGCATTTAATTTTGGGAAATTTGCGAAAAATTCCCTAACCACCGTGAGATTGAACCTAAATGAACTAGGGGGTACTAACAAGAGATTTTTCAAATTGAAGTGCCTAACCGCAATTTGGAGCCAACCTAGACCTAGAGATGTGACAATTTCGGAAGAAAAGTCAAGAATTGGATACTCACGCTCGGTGACAACCATGCGTGTGGAGACTTGGTCATAGTACCTACGAGCGCTTTCATTCACAAAACGAGTATGGCTGACCATAGGTAGAGGGTTTCAAGGGGACTTTCTTTGGCGATTTGCTTTCACCTTCTTTCGACCCTTCTTCTTCTCCTTGGGCGGTTCAATGGGTGCTGCTGGTTCGACAGGTGAAACAGGTTCAGCAGATTTGGCCTCATCGGCAGGAGCAGTAGGTTCTGCAGGTTCGGTATGGAGCGAGTGTTCAGATGGGGGAGACTCATCATCGTCGGGAATGGATACAACTGGACGAGATGGCCCAGCATCGTTGAAAACCGAACCGACAGGGGAGATTGACGAGGATGCAGGTTCAGCAAGAGGGGAATCTGGTCTGACCACCTGAACTTCATCGTCGGAGTCTGCCGACTCGAAGACTATGTGAACCAAGGAAGCAAGAGCTAGGAGGAGCATCATGATTCTTGAGAAGTTTGAATTTCTGGAAAAGTTTTGGAATCAGACTTGGAGAATTCTCTATACTTTGAGAGAGATTTTGAGACAAGGAAAAGGTCTCTTTTGGGAACGGCGACTAAACCAAGAGAGAATGGGAACCGAATACTTTAACGCCTCAAAACCTACCCAAAAGCTGCAATGGAACGTCGAAGAACACATTGGTACATGCACCAGGTGCAACGTATCGATCATCTAATGGATGGGAAAATGGTGAATTTGAATTGAAGAGACACCTCTCTTTAAAGAACCCGTTTCCAACAGCAACACTTCTCAACCGGTGCATTAAATCATTTCACACAAACACACATTACTGTCACACACATACTAAGTATCCGAAACAAGGATTTTAATGATCAAACACGCACATCGGATTTGTACTAAGGTATGGATAATAATGTGACCAACCTATAGTTAGTGTTTGACAAATGATGTATGTGACAAAATATAAAATGCATGAATTATTTTTATAACCAAACTTGTACTCATATTTAAATTCGAACTCTCAATAGCATGATTAGAGAATATACTTGATTTAATGACTAGGTCACATGACACATTTGGGAATGGGAAATCTAAATCATATTGAGTAAGAATTGCAAAGGAAATCGACTACCATTTGATTACACACTAAATCATGTTCCTACAACACTTACAGAATTTCAAAATAGTGACAACTTGGGAATTTGATCTTAAGTGTAGGTATGTGATGAACACATTGAAATTTAAGGAGTGGTGTAACATTGACACATCTTTATTTTGACTCAAGCCCAAAACCCTTTTTTTTTTCTTTTTCTTTTTGAGTTAGGGCCTTATTGTCCTTCTCTTTTTCATTTTCGAGGAAATTCTCCATTTTTGACTACACATTTCTTTTGAAAACACAAGAGGTAACACAATTGATCATCATCAAGAAGTAAGAGTTTTTAGAAAAGTGAAGAGAACAAATTTAAACCCATCAAACTTTAAAACTCATACTCTTTACTCTTTTGACAAGAAATGGGATTATGAACATGTGACTTAACCTAGTATTTCAACTATATTCAACAAGCATTTAATTGAGAGTACCAATTCAAAGAGACTAGACTGATTTTGTATTTTTCCATTTTTCATGATGCATGATATGCAGGAAACTGAAATATGTACAAGCACCGACTATGACTAGTCACAATTATTCCATAACACAGATTCCAAGACTCTTTCGAAGACCAGTCAAGATCTGATCATCTAAGGGTTTGGTCAGAATATCAGCAAGTTGTTTTTCCGAAGGCACAAATTTGAGCATTAAAATCTTTGACTCAACGAGATCCCTAATGAAATGGTGCCTAATATCAATGTGCTTGGTTCTAGAGTGCTGTACCGGATTTTCAGATATGCATATGACACTAGTGTTGTCACAGTAGATGGTGAACTGGTCACGAATAATACCATAGTCACAAAGCATTTGTTTCATCCATAGTAACTGTGTGCAACAACTTCCTACCGCAATGTATTCAGCCTCGGCAGTAGACAATGACACTGAATTTTGTTTCTTGCTATACCAAGAAACCATGTTATTGCCAAGGTAAAACACACCACCGGAAGTACTTTTACGGTCATCACTACAACCCGCCCAATCGGCGTCACTAAACCCAACCAAGTTAGTATTGGTATCAAAGGTATACCAAATATCAAATGATAGAGTTCCACTAACGTACTTGATGATCCTTTTCACAGCATGCAAATGAGACTCTCTAGGATCACTTTGAAATCGCGCACAAACTCCAACAGAAAAGGAGATGTCTGGTCTACTGGCAGTACGATACAGCAAACTGCCAATCATGCTTCTGTAGAGTGTCTGGTCAACACTCTTGCCCTTCTTATCACTAGACAACTTAGTGGTTCTACTCATGGGGGTTCTAGCAGGTTTGGCAGAGGAAAAACCAAATTTGCTAACAAGGTTTGCAGCATACTTGGATTGGGAGATGAAGAGACCAGTCTCTTCCTGTTTAACTTGCAAACCAAGGAAATAATTCAATTCACCAATTAGACTCATCTCAAACTCACTAGTCATAATCTTTATGAATTGTTGAACTTGAGATTCCGAAGTAGACCCAACCACAATATCATCAACATAAATTTGTGCAACAACCACATCACTTTTAGTTCTCTTGATGAACAAGGTTTTGTCGACAGATCCACGAGTGTATCCATTTGACAGTAGATGACTAGACAGTCTATCATACCAAGCTCTAGGAGCTTGCTTCAAACCATACAATGCCTTTTTCAATCTATAAACACCATCCGGCATATGAGGATCCTCAAAACCTTTTGGTTGTTCAACAAACACATCCTCATTCAAGTAACCATTTAGAAAAGCCGTTTTGACATCCATTTGGTACAACTTGAACTTTAGATGACAAGCAATAGCACACAACAACCTAACCGACTCAAGCCTAGCAACAGGTGCAAATGTTTCCTCAAAGTCAATCCCTTCAACTTGAAAATACCCTTGAGCAACAAGTCTAGCCTTGTTCCTCACAATTTTCCCGGTCTCATCACTCTTGTTCTTAAAGATCCACTTAGTTCCAATGACATTTGAAGTGACTGGTCTCTTAACAAGAGTCCACACTTGATTCCTATCGAACTGATTTAGTTTTTCTTGCATAGCAATTATCCATTCCTCATGGACAAGAGCTTCCTTAATGTTCTTAGGTTCCACAGTGCACACATAGCAAACATTTGCAATTTCACTTTGGATTTGACTTCTAGTTCTCACACCTTCCTTGACTGACCCAATTATATTATCTTCAGGATGTCTAGACACTACCCAGTTTGGTTTCTTTTTCAGTGGCTGTCTAGAACTCTCTGAACTGTCAGAGTCAGAATCTGATGACCCATCATCATTTTCTGCCTGAGTCTCACTAGCAGACTCAATGACCTTCTTTGGAAACAACCCATCATCATCTACAGCTTGATCAATTGATGCATCAAGATCATCAATTGTGACATTAATGGATTCCATGATGGTATTGGTTCTAAGCTTGAAGACCCTATAGGCTCGACTAGTCGTGGAATATCCAAGGAAGATGCCTTCATCACTCTTTCGATCAAACTTTGCTAAGTGTTCCCTATCTCTTAGAATGTAGCAAGTGCTGCCGAACACCCTAAGATGACTAATCATAGGTTTCTTTCCTTTCCAGATCTCATAGGGAGTCTGATCTGTGCCTGGTTTCAAGTAGACTCTATTCAAAATATAGCATGCAGTGTTAATGGCCTCGGCCCACAGATTCTTGGCTAGATTTTTGCTATTTAGCATCACCCTAGCCATCTCAATCAAGACTCTATTTTTCCTCTCAACAATCCCATTTTGTTGAGGAGTAATTGGAGCCGAAAATTCATGTTTGATCCCCATGCTAGCACAGAAATCAGCAAACAAGGAGTTCTCAAATTCAGTACCATGATGACTAGTCACAGAAAAACTGAAGTCCTTATTTTTGTAAGAACAAGTACAAAACCTTAAAGTGTTTTGGAAACGTTTGGACTAGAAAACAAAAAGACCAGTTTTGACACAAAATATTAATGCAAATGAACACTAAATGTGAATGCATCTTCAATCATCATCTATCTTCAAAACTTCCAAGCTTCTTCAAATTTCCTAAAATCTAGAAATAAAACCTATAGACTAATTGAGCTTGTTACATTCTTTACAATGTTTTTGTGACAAGGATAGCCAATCATAAAATAACCTACACTTGGGAAATCTCCAGCACATTGTCAGTTTACATATACTGCAAACCCAACAGGAGCTTGTAGGAGGAATTGCTGATCGAGATGTATTTGATCCAACCTATGATGGCAGGACATGTTGAATGTAGTAGCCACTGGCGAGGAGAAACGAGAACGAGAGGACGAACCTGAGGACTGTGGCCTTCTTCTGGTTCATCGCTAGGGTTTAGGGTTTAGAATCTATGTCCTACTCGGGGTGGGTGAACCCCCGAGGATCCTGGGGTTTCACATCTAGTACGTTCTGATAAACCTCCGAGGATATTGGGAATTCATAACCAGTATGTTGGAAATGACATTTTTCATATGAACAGTAAAATGACATGGCACGCATATGGAAGGGGCGGCGCACTAGATGGCATGCATATCAAGGGGAGTAGGCATGCTCGTCGATTGTGGAAAGGATAAGGAGATGGAGAAGAGACAGAAAGGCAAGTGCCTTGAATGACAAAGATGATGAAATTGAGGGTATGGCCTTGAAGGAGAAAACAAGTGATAGTGCTTCTAGTGGTTGTGATAGTGATACTTTTATAGATGATTCAGAGGTTGATGAAGTTTGTGAAGGAATGTCCTTGAACCAAAGTTCCAAAAAACCCACAAAACTACCACTGTGCTTTGAACTGTCCGAAGCTCCACAATCAACAGAGACCAAAATCAAAGGCCGCCAAGATAGCATGTCTCAATCAAACTACCAGGTTATTTGTGGAAGGTGTCCTTGAACCATCGAAGTGCTATGTCAAGATATTGGAAGGAGCGCTTGAACCATAGAAGGAACATGAAGAGATATTGGAAGCCAATTGATCCATCGAAAAAGGAAGGATATGGAGAAAGAAAGAAGGAAGAAAATGAATTTGTTGAAGGAGGAAGGATGAAAATGGAGACGGTGTTGAAAGAGTTGTTGTCTAAGAATTGTCAAAAAAAAGGAAGAACGAAGAAAGAAGAAAGAGAGAAGCAGGAGAGAGAGAGAGAGAGAGAGAGAGAGAGAGAGAGAGAGAGAGAGAGAGAGAGAGAGAGAGAGAGAGAGAGAGAGAAGGGAAAGCAAACTAGCGCACCGCCAAAATTTTTTCCACCCCCCTACGCATGAAAATATGGTAAAATTTAGTTTTTCATGCCGATTTGATGGGCAAATTTCGGGGAAAACTTTATATGGAAACGAAGATAAAATGACCAGGATCATGAAAACTGGGGGCACGCAAAACGAAAAAATATAGACGTCCATTAAGACGTTTGAAGCATTATTTTTTGGCCAAAAATTGGAAACTTGGTATGGTCGCGACTAGGACGATACGAGGATCAAAAGTTGTAATTGGAGGTAGGCCGAAATCGGCTGTTTTGGCCGGCAACGGAATGGGTGTCCGTAATTGTACTATTGAGAATACTATGCAAAATCAGTTTTGTTATGTCGTTTTCACGTGCGTATTGAGGGTAAAAAATTGCAAACTTGGTATGGGTGTATAGAGGACAATACGAGGGTCAAAAGTGGTGCCGGAATCGGTCATTTTGGCCGTCAACGGAATGGGTTTACGAAATGGAGAGGATCTCGTTGGTGACGTTGGGCAGTGAAATTCTGTTGTCGGCGTCGTCCTCGATCATGTGCTTGATTGTCTGTGACTGCAGAGCCACTGCCGTTTGATGCCAGTAAATGAACTTGTCGGGTCGCGACACTTGGACAGCTAATCAGGTTCTGGAGCGTGACCCAGGGGCTCGCCGGTCGAACTTTGCTCGATGATGGCAAACGGTGGGTGGTGACAGTGAGCAACAATGGCGAATGAGGGAAAAATTGGGGGTAGCAAAGAAAGAGAGAGGGAAGAGAAGAAAGGGAAATAAAAGTTTTAATTTTCAATTTTTGGGGAGTGTATTTTGAGAGAGGAAAAAAATGGGAGTAGCTGAAAAAATTTTGCCGATACTTTTATAACCTTATTGACGGCGTACATAGATGCATGCCGTAAAAGCATTAAAATCACGGCATACAAGATAATGCGCCGTAAATAAGAAATCTTTCTACGGCGCACAATCAAAGTATGCAGTAAATACTTAAAAATTTACACTTTTTACGGCGTGCATTTTGTGCGCCTTCAAAACCTATCCTTTTACAGCGTGCAACTAATGCACATCGTAAATGTCATGACGTAAAAAGTCCTAGTTTTCATAGTGTGTTGATCTGTTTGTGCTTTAAAATATGCTCCACCAGATTGATTGCTTTCTTGTAACACACAGGTTACTTTGGTGTTATCGTTCATGGAAGCTGTTCAAGGATGTGCTAAGAGCATGAAATTTTAGGCTGTAGTGGCCTGTGAAGCTTGTGGTATACTCCTATTCTATTTTCTTCTTAATGACTTTGCTACTTCTGAAAGTTCTCTGTTCGTTTTGCATTTGTCTAGTAGTTTTTGGAAGGAAACTAAAATTGTCTTATCTACTTTCTTCTACCTTTGGATCTTTCCAGGTGGAAGTGGTGTTCCTCCTGGCACCAGACCTGAATCATGTAAGCGCTGTAAAGGAGCTGGCATGGTCAGTTTTTTATTTCATAATAGATAATCCCCTAAAAAAGATTCTATTTGTTCTGAAAGGTATCGCATCATCTGCTTTAGTTAATTCTTGATTTTTGCATTTCCAGACATTTATGCAAACTGGCCCATTTAGGATGCAGACAACTTGTTATCTATGTGGTGGAACTGGTAAAACTTTTTCGGTATGGCTCACATCTTATTTCTTATCTGTTGAATTTCAGAGTAGCACAGCAGCGGGCCGAGCATCACCGATATAGTCCCCAACTTAACCACCTGTCAACCTCAGGTGTGGGGTTTTATTAAAAGGCCTCGGTGATATGAAGAGATAATTAGTTTATTATTAACTGTATGATATTTATTGAAACTACCGATGTGAGACAAGATATCATTTCAACACTCCCCCTCACGTGTGACCCGATGCTATTGGGGTACACGTGGAAGGTAATGTTGGGCTGAGGACCCGAATTTGAAATGGACCAACATTGGGCCTGAATAATTGAAATGGACCACTTTGAGCCTGAAATATCAACCCGCTCTGATACCATGTTGAATTTCATAGTAGCGCAGCAGCGGGCCGAGCATCACCGATATTGTCCCCAACTTAACCACCTGTCAATCTCAGGTGTGGGGTTTTATTAAAAGGCCTCGGTGATATGAAGAGATAATTAGTTTATTATTAACTGTACGATATTTGTTTAAACTCCCGATGTGGGACAAGATATCATTTCAACATTATCCATAATAGCACATGTTCCCCACTCTACAAGTAAATTTACTTGTCTATCTTGTTCTCTAAACCTATGACGCCATCACTTTCAAAGTTTGTTTGCTGCCTAGTGTCCTAAACTTGTGACTTAGTTCATACTTAATATGCTTCTCTGTTTTTTTTGGCCGAATTTTCGATAGATGTTTTCTTACATCCTGACGTATACACTACAAGTAAATTTACTTGGCTATCTTGTTCTCTAAATCTGTCATGTCATCTTTGCCGCCTCGTGTCCTAACCTTGTGACTAAATACTTAGTATGCATTTACTCGTTTTTTTGCCAACTTTTCGATAGATATTTGCTTACATCCTGACTTATGCGTTATGCTTGAATATAAATTCCATGAGTCTTTCTTTTTATTTTTGGCAAGTTTAATTTTACTGTGTTCCTATAGATACACATGTATAGTATTAGTTACTTACATTTGTGCTCACATATATATGTACTTGTACATATCCATGAGATTTTTCTATGTTAAGAATTGATATCGTAAATGTTTCTTTCTTTAAAAGGGATATTGTTACTAAAAGTTATTATGCTCCATTTCCTTGTTGTATTCCTGTTGTGTAGTTCAATGATTCTACAACATAAATCCTTAATTGTTCCGAGTTTCATGAAGTAAAATAAATTCAGGTTTTGGTTTCAGAGACTTTGCAACTCATGTAATAGCATTTCCACCCATGTAGGCGAAGGCGTAGGCAATTGAAAGGCAATTGGGTGTTTCTTGCCTTAAGGTGATGAATAGTGATTGCCCTCGCCTTCCGTCGGAAACGGAGCTTCCACCCACGGAAGGCGAAGGCGAGGGCAATCACTATTCACATATATTTTTAACACTATTTACATATATTTTTTTGTTAAAAACATGTATAATAATTATCACCAACATTATATTCAAGTTTTCTGACTGTGGTATATATATATATATATATATATATATATATATATATATATATATATATATATATATATATATATAATATAATTATGTCACAGTGAAAATATCCGATTTTTGTCGATCCAATCCTGTGCTGACACGTGTCCATATCTGTGGGATTATCTGAATCAAATTTTGTTTGGATTGTTGGTCCACTCCTATTCTTACACGTGTCTTATCTTATCGAAAAAATCAGACCAAAATTGTCCATAAATACAGACTCAGTATGCATCCTCTTCTCACAAATCACTCTTCATCTGCCTCAATCTCATATTTCTCAACTTTCTTTCTTAGAAAATTCATATTTTTCAATGTCGTTCGTTAGGAGATTGTTGGCCAAAAGAACGCATAATACTGAAGAGCGTTGAATAAATGATGCCATAGAAGCTGAGGAAATTGAAGAAGAAGAAATGGAGCTTGTTGCAGCAATTTCGTTGATAGAGCAAGAAGGACAGTCAAGTGGTGGATCAAGAGCAGGCCGTGCTCTGAATCTCGACAAAAGAAGGCATGCTTGAGGTGTAAATCTCCAAGAGGATTACTTTATCCCAAATCCAATTTACCCAGATGATGTTTTCAGAGCTCGGTATAGAATGTACCATCATGCATCTCCAAATTTCAGGATGATCTTTTAAATCAGAAATTTCTAGTACGAGTAGATTGCAAAAGTGCAAAACATGTTTTAGAAAAAGATGTTCAAAATATTGCATCCAAACAGATTTTTGCTCGATGGCAAGCTATACTTAGTATTTTTTTCTTTTGAAATTGAATACATTCAAGACAATGAAAATTCTATTCCCCGATTTCCTAACCAGAGAATTCTTGCAGGGAAAACAAGATGGGGTCTAGACTTCCCCAAAAGTCAGTAAAGCAAGAGTCATCTTCTTCCCAGAAAACAGCCAAACCAGAGTCACTTCCCAAGGCATAATTCCTTATAGTCATTCCCCTATGTCCATATCCAACAGGTTCACTACCATTGGCCAAATTCATCCTAATTATCAGTCAACACTAGTCACGCAATATGACCCATTCAGAACCATAACTCAGTCACAATCCACAGGCCAACCCACCACCAAATACAAAACTTCATCCCCCTATTTCCCAAAAGTTCCCAATCATCCACTTTTCTATATTGAATCATGTCTTAGTCACATCACTAATCCCATTCAATTGGCCAAAGCCTATTTTCCCCCATGCTTTCATTCTGCTCCTTCTCACCCCAGTAAATCCTTAGCATATTACAAAGACATTATGTTCACTACCAACTCAGTCATAATCAAACCTATCCATGATAAAAATGATCAAACCAAGTTACTTTACCATTTATATCCAGAAAATTACTACCCAAGCAGAATGGGGTAGTCATCCCTTCAAACTCTGGGCCCTCCCATTCTCAAATCAAATTTCTGATAGCTGCTCATTCAGTTACTATGATTACATGGATGCATGGCATAAAATCTTCATGTATCAAAATGAAACTTTTAGTCACTCTTGGTTCGTTAATTTTGATAGTAAATTCAGGGGACCTTTCCCTCTCTGGTTCCAGCGATCGTGGGCTAACCATGGTCCTACGTTTGAACTCCTCCCAGAAGAGCTACAAGACTCAGTCAAATACTTTTCCACCCGTTACAAAATTAGTCAACAAGATACCCCTTTCCCACATCTGCTTCATTTTGCGGCAAAGTACAAAGTGTCATGGATCATGAAATGGCATTATGAAGTTAACATAGACAATCTCACAAGACAGTTTTCAGTCAAATGGTGGGATAGATTCAACCACATGTGAATCATCTCCCAAGTCAACGAAGAATTCCCAGCAATTCAACACAAAGAAGTCAAGCCAACTACATGATAGTCATCCACTGCTTCTCCCAATATTGAAGGAAAAAGCCAACTACATGATAGTCATCCACTGCTTCTCCCAATATTGAAGGAAAAACTAAGTCATAATTAAAAGAAATGGCAAAACAGTTAATGATCCAAGCTAGTCAAATGGACAATGATGAAGACGAAGTCAAAGAATAACAGTCATCACTAGCATCGTCCTCCGCCTCTGTTTCCAGCCTTGCAAAAAGAAGCTCTTGTGAAAAGAAACTTCTCTAGTTAGACCATCAAGATGCCCAAGATCCTTATGCAGATTATGATGACTTGGTCCATGTGACCAAGCCAGCTGATAAGATAGTGAAAAAGACCGTGAAGCTAAAGCACACAGTCAACACAGTCATTATCAGACAAGATACTATTCATCACCGGTAAATCTACCCGACAAAGTCACTGTTTATCAGCAGTAAAATTCTCGTTAATACCGCATCTTTCGGTGGCAAAATAATGGAGCCTCCCTAGTATGCATCCTTTCCCTATATAAGAGGACCTTCACCTCAGATAGAGGAGAGTTTTTTTAGTAGCAACTCAATAACTAGTTCATTCCAGTTTATCTTTGTAAACCCGCTATTGAGATTCCGAAAGATTGCTCTAGCATATCTGAGATATCAAACTGTGATATTCACATATACTATGGCTTTTTAATCTATCTCTGTAATCCTAGTCAACTACTATATTTAAAGTAAGAACTTATTTTCAATAATAAATTGAAACAATTTTCAGTACTTGTTTATCATATCAATTTCAGCAATATTTTACTTAACATTGTTTCATTGCATTACATTTTAAATAATTTGTATTTAACCATCTCTTCCGTATGCATCCTTTTTCTCCCATATCATCATTCACTCTATGTGTATATATATATATATATTGCAGAACGGGTATGAAAGTAGTGCAGTGGCGGAAAGTAAATGGGACACAGAATTTAACGAGGTTCGGCAAGTGTGCCTAGTCCTCGGGGCGGTAGTACTGGTTTCTCTCATTATATGGAAATACTGGAAACGTATACAATACAGAGTACTCTCACTTAACTCCCCCTAGCCTATACTCTTCTTCAGGAGAAGAGGTTCCATGGCTCTTCTTACTTGGTTGTTTTTTGTGTAGGAGGGGGGCTTCATCTCTTTATATAGGCAATGGATTGGGAGTGATGTGGTAAGCCATGAAGTAAGCATCCACACTTAATATTCTACAACACTCCCCCTTGGATGCACACGAATGCGCATGAATGCCTTTGAATGCACCACCTGATGAACATCACCGTAGCTCTTCAATCGATATAGGAATGTTGAGGTTGAATCTGATCTGGATCCTTGACTCTCTCTCTTCTGTCAGAAGGACAAGGACAAGGACTAGGAGAAGCCTGGTGGATTCCAGAAGGTCCAGCGCAGGCTTATGAGAACTGCCAAGATTGGAAGCATGATATGAGATACATTTGCTTCCAATCTCCTTGATATGAGATACATTTGCTTCCAATAAACATATGAAAGGCAAACTATACATAAAAAGCTGATGAGTGATCATCTAAAGGAAATTGGGAATGCTGAGAGACTTCTTCTACCAAGTGCAGAATGCTGAGGATATATACAGCAGCAGGAGAATAAATGGCTGAGATGCGTTTTCTAGTTATCTCAAGACAGGTAAGGCGCACTCCTTGGGATCCGAGAACGCTTGAAAATATCTCGTGAGTGATTCAACGTTTGTTGAAATTAGTCACCCTTGGAACACGTGCGGCCAATCATCTGAAATCAGATCCGAAGTTAATGGGATATGATCTTCAATAAAGTAGGTTCACCTGTCGGGTCTCGAAAAGAGAAGATCCATTTTTCTCTACATATCCTCGGTGCAATTCATCTGTGGAAGTCACATCTTTGAAGACTTTCTCTTGCAAACTTGCTCAGCTTTAGCCCTCCAATTTTCCTAGCATTTCATACCTTTCTTTCTTTCCAGTAATGGCTTCCTCCTCCAATGTTTCTCCCGATTTGACTCTTGCTCCCCCTGGAGTTTCAACGCCAAGTGTTAAGATTTGGCATCCCACTTTTAATTCCAGCACAGGCCCGCTTACTGTCAAGGACTCAGTAATGCGCAATGAGGATACTGCATCAATAGTGGCCTGGAACATCTCGACTCCGGAGGATGAGATGTTGTTAGCGGGGCGTTCTGACAAAGAAGCCATGACACATGCTATGGCTTCATGTGTCCAAAGTGCAACACAAGTGTCAAATCTGGCCAAACGACTGGCGGCCCGAAACTATGAGTTAGAAGTGCTCAAGAAGGATAACCAAGCATTGAGAGAAGAGAACCGACGCTTGCATGCCATATGCAATCGGTACTCAACAGAGATGAAGGACAAACTTGACTGGCTGGAGTCCAGATCCTCTGTTCTACCGCTTAAGGATTCTTGATTGCATCCATTCTGCGATAATATCAATTCCAGGACTTTGTGAAAAACTTTATATTACAAACTTTGCCGTATGCCTTGTAATCTTGTTTTTCTCATTTTCTTGTAAAAAGACCCACTTGTAACCTTCAGGGTTTACATTGGGCGGTGTTTGACATACTGGTCTGAACACACTTCAAGAAATTCAAATCTTCCTGAATTGCATATTTCAATCATATCTCTGTATGTAAATCCCCATAGAGATATCTTGCAATCATATCCATAAGCCGTATATCAGTTTTTCGGAAACTACCAAACTGATTAGGTAGTGGAACGTAACAACGTCCATTACAAGAGAATACATCTCATCGTAATCAATGTCAGGGCTAATGAGAGAAGCCTTTTACCATAAGGCGTGCCTTCACACTATTTCATTCTCACCATTACGCTTCCTTACGAAATTCCACATGCAACCTACAGGGTTCACATTGGGTAGTGTGGGAACTTCAGGTCCAAACACTTTTCGCTAAGGAATCTAAATCGATCTGCATTGTTCTTTCCATTTTCACCAATTAGTTCAACGTTGTGCTTAATCAACGGAACGCGGTTCGATATCGTCGCACTTTGTGATTCAGTGGCCACTGCATAAGCAAAGATATCATCGATGATTATCTCATCTCGATTCCATAAACTCATCCGGACCCAGATCTTCTGGATCTTGGGAATTTGGATTTGGGGTATCACCCTGGGACGTCTCCCAGGATACTCCATAATCCTGCGCAATTTATGAGTTGGATTGGTTGAGATAGCGATAGGATTCAATTGTGCCATAGTTGTCCTCTTCTAGGGAGTGAATCCATCGAACCGAGTCTGTCTCGCTTCTAGCCGAGGACAGAGTATTGGCTAGCCGCCGATGTACCTCGTTCATCATGAACGGAACATCCTACTGGGATGTCTTGTGCGTCCTATAGGACACCTTCATTACAGGCTTGTTTGCAGCTGGTATATGTGATCTCGTTACTTTAGTTAGATCATAGAGGGTGTCTGGCTTATTTACACAACACTCTAAAGATCCGCACTTGCTTATCACATTGTGCGATGTGAGGATCAAGGTGAGACATAGTGGGTACATCCACGTCAATTCACGTCGTTCTTCAGGAACGTTGACGTTCTTTTCTCCCCCTAACGGCGGGAATATTGTCTCATCAAAGTGACTATTCGCAAATTTTGCGAAAAAGAGATCGCCTGTCAATGGAAGGGAAATCATAACCAACAAAGATTTCCAAATTGAGGACCCATATTGGTACGTTGCGGCGGCGCAACTGGCACATAAACTGCACACCCAACATTGCGTAAGTACGGTGAATCATGTCCGTACCCAGTAACCAACTGTAACGCTCAACATGAGTGGGTGGAGATGGGTCTTAGGCGGACCAATATAGTTGCATGCAGAATTGCATAGTCCCATGCAGAAAACGGGAAACGTTGTGATCATCATCAACTAGTCTGACCCGGGTCTGCCCAGCCGGTCTAATCTGTGTTTCTGCGAGATCATTTTGAGTATGAACATAGGGAATTAAATTTTTAATCCCAATCCTAAGGGACGTGCAATAATAATCGAAAGCCTTCGATATAAACTTTCTGGCATTATCCAGTCTTCTAGACTACAACGGATAACTAGGGTGGTGAGCCCTCAATATGAGCTAGAAGTTTAGCAAATGCAACTTTTGATGTGGACAATAGAAATGTGATCAACGAGTCACTACATCAACCAAAACCATAAAATCTTTATATGGTCCGCGTATTGGTTGGAAATCGTCCACAAACTTTCCCCTTTTCAACATGGTAACTGTTCAATCGAATATCCTTATAACTCAACAAAATTCTTCCGGAATGTGGTGAGTATAAGGCCTTTGTAAGTCTACATGGAGGTATGAAGTAAGTAATATATCTCCATTCAGGGAGAATATCATGCGCAGCCGCGCTATCATCTAAATGATTAACTTCACATTCCTCAACATGGATTAATTGAATTGGTACATGATCAAGGAAACTTCTGGTTCCAACTGATTCAATTAATTGATATTCGAGAACAAAATTCGGATAAGACTGAAACTTAAATCCGGATGAGAGCAAAATCTGCCTCTCAATTAATCCCAATGACTTTCAGTCTGGATTTGATCAGGGAACATCATGTCCGATCATATAATGATGATTAAGGAACTTCAGGTCCAATCATATAACAAAGATCAAGGATTTTCAGGTCCGATCCCTTGCATGATATAAAATATCAAATATTTGCAAGACTTTGTTACTTATGATATTGCACTGGCATACAATATCAAATGGGAACTGGTAAAACCGTACCATCATCCCACAACCAGAATTCAAATTACTGAAATTAAATGACAGAATTTAAATTGCCGAAAGTAAATGGCATAATTTAAATTGCTAAAAGTAAATAGCAGAATTTAAATTGCTTAAATTAAATATGGAGAGGCGGTACAACCGTCCAACGTCCCACATTTGCAGAATTTAAATTGCAGAAATTAAATAGAGGAATTTAAATTGTAGAAAGTAAATCGCGGAATTTAAATTGCTGAAAGTAAATATGGGATGGGGGGAAATCCGCACCATTAACCCACAAAGTTAAAAATGTCAGTTTTAATAGCAGTAACTTCTGGTTTTGAAACTCCAGGTTTCATTCGAAACTTCAGGTTCGAGATATGTTGTGAACATCGGGTTCACTGTACGTGCCAGTACAATATCAGTAACTTCAAGTTCGATTATAATTTCACTTGAAATAATACTGAGGCTAAAAAGCCCACAACCCAGACAAAAGTTTTGGGTACGCTCGAAACTTCGGGTTCGAGGTCTATTGTGAACTTCGGGTTCACTATGGGTCCAATTGACTAAAATTGGGAGCTCTTTAAAAGCCTCAAGACCCATGAAATTTGGCCCAAAATGAAGAGCCCAGCCCATTCATTTTCAAAATCCAATTTAGCCCAAAATCTAGCCCAAAATAATCACAACAAGAGGGCCCAAATCTGCCATAGGTTTGTTCGGCAGTGCCATCCGAACATGGATGCCTTGTCTGTTCGGTGATGGGCTCTGAACAAGCCAGCAACAGGCTTCAGCTCGTTCGGGAATATCCTCCGAACAAAAGATGTGCTTGTTCGAGAAAAACCTTCGAACAAACCAAGGAACTTGTGTTCGGTCATCTTCTCCGAAAGATCACGATGATGGTTCGGCCTGGTTCCACCGAACGGGAGGTCGGCAGCCTGGGTCAACGCCGATTTCCTCCGATTCCGGCCTATACCGCCTGCCGTCGTTGAGAATCATGACGTACGCGTCGTCGTGCTCCGCGCGAGCTGTGGCAGGTTGCGGCTGGAGTGCGTCGGCCACGAACGGCGCATCGGAGCTCCTCTTCGTGCATTGGCTCCAGGAGGCGGTGCGGCGAGGTGGCTGGAGCGCGTCAGTGACGCGACAATGGCGGGCTAGACTCCACGGCACCGACATCGGTGATGTGGCAGTGAGCTCATCGTGGATCAAGATCGGGGCGGCGCGACGATGGCGGTTGTGGACTGAAGGTGAAAGTGAAGTCGGCGTCGTGGGCAGCGACGACATGACGAGGTCACTCGACGAAGAACCCGTCGAAGACGCCGATGCCGTTGGGCTTGACGCCGTTGAGGTTGAGGCCTGGCTAGCGACGTGAGTGACGAGGTCTGGTCGTTGTCGTCGTCGTCGTGCTGTGGCAGTGGCGGGCTGCGCTTGGCGGGTGTCAAAGCACACAGTTTCGATGCCTGGGTCTGCTGGACTTGGGCATCTGAAGTTTTTCAACGAGAAGAAGGGGGTAGGTAAGTGTATGCTCCAATAAAGAACTACACTTGAGAATGGGTTGGTTAGGTGAGTTTCGGCCAGAGCTTGGAGTGCGTATTTGATCACCCCACTGTTTTTGGTGAGCAGAAGCTAGTGCTTCTCTGTGCAGCATCCAATTTCATTAGAAAAGAATGGGACTGCTTTGCGGTAGGTAAGCAAAGCAATATCAATTCTTCAAACGTAAAGAACTGCAAGTTCTTTATCGGAGTACACAGCTGAGAATCTTCAGGTTCTCATTCAATGTGTATTGCTTTCTCAGAGCACACAGTTGAGAATCTTCAGGTTCTCATTCAATGTGTATTGCTCTTTTCCAGTAAGAATAATAGAGAGTGGTTTGCGGTAGGTAAAGCAAAACATCTCATATTATTATTTTCCGCATCCACCACTAACACTTACACGAGAGTCATTCGTGCTGATAACGTGTTGCAGAACGGGTATGAAAGTAGTGCAGTGGCGGAAAGTAAATGAGACACAGAATTTAACGCGGTTCGGCAAATGTGCCTAGTCCTCGGGGCGGTAGTACTGGTTTCTCTCATTATATGGAAATACTGGAAACGTATACAATACAGAGTACTCTCACTTAACTCCCCCTAGCCTATACTCTTCTTCAGGAGAAGAGGTTCCGTGGCTCTTCTTACTTGGTTGTTTTTTGTGTAGGAGGGGGGCTTCATCTCTTTATATAGGCAATGGATTGGGAGTGATGTGGTAAGCCATGAAGTAAGCATCCACACTTAATATTCTACAACAATATATATATATATATATAGAGGGAGTTGTTAATCGCGCCTCATATTTTACTATCCGCACTCCACATTTTTTTTCTGTTCATTTTTGTAGTTGTTTTCCGATTATGCCCCTAAGTCATTTCTCTTTCCCAACCCACTTCTCTCACCTTTCGCAGCACATCATATGGCTTGCCTTTCCCAGAAAAATAAATAAATTTCAGATCCACCTTGCTTTCATTGTGATTGGGAACAACAAGTTGCCGATGAAATTGAAGAGGCCATAGCCTGAGTCGCCCTCGGAGACGGAAATTTCGACGCCATTCATGGCCAGAATCTCGATAAGGTCGGGGTCATTGGGGACAGTGACGGAGGCGCAGCGGCCGTCGACGGCGGTGAGCTGGAGGGTCTGGCCCTCGCTGCTGAACCGGACTCGTTCGACCTTGCCCTTCTTGAAGGCGTTGAGGAAGTCTCTATAGCAACATTGGTTGCGTTAGGGGAGGCCGGCAGAGGCCTGCGTTTGGGGTTTGGGGGCGGTGACGAGATTAACAACGAACACAAGACAAACAAGTTAATTTCTTCACGATCCTAAACTCGTCTTCGTTCTTACTTGTTCATGTATTGCTAGTCGATTTTATTGAAGGTAAGAATTAGTGCTCAAAACTTAAGATGCTCTTATTAATATATATTAGTAGAATTAATAGTATTTACACTTTATTTGATTTTATAGGTGGTGTCTTAGAGTTTTTTTTCTTATAAATCTATACATCTTTATAAGTGGGTGTCTACAGTTTCTATTGTTTTGCTAGAGCCGGATCCCCAAAACATTAAGCATGTAACAAATAATCAAGTAAAAGACCACAACAATAGGGGAAAAAGTGATAAATCTCGAAAAGAAAACATCAAAAGTTTAGACTGACTTTTCTTGTTGTAATAGCTAATGTCTTAGAGAAACTACGGCGTGATGGCCTAGCCTCCCATTGGGTTCTAACCAAGGTTCAAAATTTCGGTTTCGGTTGAAATTTCGGTCTCTAAAATTTATGGAAATTTCGGAAAAAATTTCGATTTCGGTGAAAATTTCGGTAAAAAAAATAAAAGACGAAAAACATGCTAGCTCACCTATAAATTAATATCTCTACTTTGTATAGACTCTAAAATCAACTAGTAATGTATTCAATTAACAATTAAGATATACCTCAACCTTCTGTATGCTCAAAAACTTATAAAAATTGGCATTTTGCATGCTACTAAACTTAATAATAAGAAATTAACTAATAATTGACTTCTCTAGAGTAATTTAATAAATAGGTATTTTGTTATACTTATTGATGTGTGATATAATAAAAAGGAAATTAAATTTTGTGGTCTTAAATACTACTATAAAAACGTAATCCTAGTTAATAATTATGCATATAATAATAATACGCATATTATACGCGTATGTACATTTTTTGAACTTAACCATCACACGTTCTTTGAACTTAACCAACCTCAATTCCAAATTGACCGGATATTATATTCCAAATGTTTACTATCACACGTTTTTTGAACTTAACCATCACACTTAACCATCACACGTCTTTTGTTCTTTTTATAAAAAAGAAATTTAAGTATTATAATGACAAATGACTAAAATGAACAAAAGTTGGGGTTAATTACAAAAGAGTCATCTTCTTCCTCAATGCCCAGATTTCGCCGCTGCACCACGCCTCTCACACCAGCCGCTGCACTTCAAAGATCTCTTCCAAATATTCAACAATTTTCACTGAAATTAGTTCAAAAGTACCGAAATTTCATCGAAACTCAACCGAAATCACCGAAATCATCGAAATTTCGCCGAAATTTCGGCTTTTTCCGGTGATATCGAAACGTCCCTTGGTTCTAACTTCGGTACCCAAAAAAATCCGAAATTTTGGTCGAAATTTTAAACCTTGGTTCTAACCATCTGGAAAAAAAAAAATTCCTTTCGCATTATTAATGTTTTGTTTATTTGAACTCAATATTAATTACATTTTGTTTATTTGAACTCAACATTGTTTATATTTGATATATATATATATATATATACATGAGTTATATATTGCAAAACTTTTGATAATAAATTTTGTTTGTGTCAAAATGTGGGAGCTTGACACATCAAACAGTAGTGAGGACGTGGAAGCGGGGGCTTCCACGTAGGGTGTGAGTTGATGTGGCTTCGGGGAAGCCGAGTGCGTGAGGCGTCTTCTACAAAGGTTGATCTCTCTTTTCTTGACCTATAAGAAAGACAAGTGTTAAGCTCGGAGCACCGGTGTGGTGCCGGCCAAAGGAGCTCCAATGCTTAAGTCAGTAAGATTGACTGTGGTGAATAGTAACAGTGAATAGTGTAGATTAGTTACCATGAAGCAAGGAGAGAGGTCTCATTTTATAGAGGCGGTGAGGGTGTCTCTTGCTTCTCTTGTCCGATGGGGGATAATGAGTATTCATTGAGTGTTTTCTCGTGACTTTGGGCCTTCGTGTAGGGCTCATCCCTTATCGTATGAAGCGTGTTAGCGGATACGTGTGGAGATCGCCGCGAGGTGATCTCGTGAGACATGTTTAATTTGTCGCATAACGTTTCATGTGGGACCCACGAGCCTTGCAGAGTGTGCTCTTGGAACTCATGTGGTTGTACATGTTGTGCTTGGTTGCATATGCCACGTGGCGCTTGGTTGTACATGCCATGTGTCATGGTGGCACTAGGCCACGAAATGGAATACATAACACTCGAGAGATAACAAAATCTTTGAAAACTGTTATCCTTATACATAGACAACACTTTAATCCTTTTTTGTTATCTATGCATACACAAATCAAGAAGGAAAAAAGAGGGAGACAACGATTTCGTGAGAAGTGTTGTCTAATACAAATGCGCAAACCAAAACTCAAAAACGCGAAAGACACTGTTCATTAAAATTATTTTCTAAAATTCCCTACATGTCCCTTTAATTTTGACTCTGAACTCCATACCCTATCTTTCATCTTTCTTCCTCCTCTTCCTCTTCTTCCTCTTCGTCTGCCCAACCTCATTTTTCAAACAAACTCCAAAATTCCAGATCTACAAACTTTCACCCGCGCATCCACTCAAGCCCATCGTCGCCTCCTCCCTCAAGATCTACAAACCTTCGCCGCCTCTCTCCAGCAAACCTTCGCCTCCTCTCTCCAGCCCGTCGTCGCCTCGTCTCTCCAGATCTACAAACCTTCGCCTTCTCTCTCTAGCCCGTTGTCAACTCATCGAAGCTCCGAACTCAGGTCATCGACATCATCAAGTTTCCACCATCAGCATTCTTCACCGAATCGGCCGCTGCCGACGCTAGCCTCAAGCCCCGACTCTCCTTCTTCGCCTCTCGATATCGCCGCTCACAGCGGGCAGCCAGTCGACTTGTGTTCGTCGAAGAGCGTGAGACCAAGAACTGGGTCGCTAAAACGGAGGTGCAGCGTCGTTCCGCAGTTTGTGACGGAGGCTAGAATCAGTCCGCTGGCGGTCCTGCAGGGCATGAAATTGAGGAACGAGGGCTTGACCGCGATTGTTCGTTCCCGAAATTGTCACCAGCGGGCTTTAATTATGGGAAGGGCTGTTTTCAAGCCGTTGTTCATGCGATTCAAATGTTCCAGGTTGTCGCCAGAAATTTTGATTGACAATTTGTCATATAGTTAATTTGTTTAGTGTGGTGTTTTTTTTTTTGGAAAGGGGGTGTGTGGGGTGTGTGTGGTGTGTTTTAGGCGGGGGGGAAGGGGGTTTTTTGTGGGGGGGTTGTTTTGTGTTTTTGAGGAAAGGGGTTTTTTTTAAAAAAAGCGTTTTTTTTTTTTTTTTTTTTTTTTTTTTTTTTTTTTTTTTTTTTTTTTTTTTTTTGGGGTGGGTTTTTGGTGGGGTTTTTTTTTTTTTTTTTTTGTTGTTTTTTTTGTTCCCGGGTTTTTTTTTTAGGCTTTTCGTATCTGTACACTAGGCCAATAAATGGATTTTACAACGCAGGGTAGACAACGGCATGGTTGAAAACCGTTGCAGGATGAAGAAAAAGCACAATAGACAACAATTTTATCTATTTCTGTTGTCTATAAAGTTCTAAAACCGTTGTCTTTAATGATCTTAAATATCGAAGACAACGGTTTTCAACTTACCGTTGTAATTGGAAAACACGGAGGTTCCTGTGCACTTAAGGGGGAACCAAAACTCAAAATTCCCTCTGTGTCCCCTCTAATTTTGAACGCCTGCTTTCAACATCAGAACCCTTATCTCTTCGACACCTCCTCTTTGACATCTCCTCTCCACCCCCTTCTTCAACCTTCTTCAACCTCCTCTTCATCAGCCACTACAGCGAGAATTTTTCCAATTCATTATTCCTCTTTTCTAACCCTAATTTCTTTATTTGAATTTGGATCTGGGTAAATCAAATTCGATTTTCGGATCTATCGATTTGTCGATTCCTCACACACTCTCACCACAAACTCCACTCGCCTTTATATCGCTCGCTCGTCGTCGTCGTCGTCATCTCCAAATTTTCTAGGGTTTCCCATTTTCCCCCAAATTTCGATTTCGAGCTCGGAATTTGACGATTTCGCTCTCGTGTATGCGCATCGACGATGGACTCTGAGAATTCGTGGAGCAGCCTCTTCTCCAACTCCTCATCGCGGCGGTACCAATCTCGATCCGGTGAGTTCTCTCTTCGAATTGATTTCCATTGTTGTTTGGTTTGATTTCAGTTGTGACGATTTGGTGGGCGCAGATCCGTTCGCTCATGATGAAACCGATGGCGACGATGAGGTAAAGGCCGAGTTTTTGTGCCCCTTTTGCGCCGAAGATTTTGATATAGTTGGGCTTTGTTGCCACATCGACGAGGAGCATCCGCTGGAGGCTAAGAACGGGGTATGTTGTTCCGAGTTTCCTAATTTTGAGCTTAAATTTCAAGGCTTTCACTTTCGTTGATCGATTTCTAGCTTTGTCTCGTAATATAAATGTGGAAAATTTGAAATTGAAGTAATTTGTGCCATTTTAGTTGTTTGGTTGTCATTTTAGCTCGAAAAGGAGCACCTTTTGTTGTGTTTGTTGCTCTAATTTTAGCAATTTGTGAACAAGCTGTATTTATTGGGTATGCAATGCAGAGTGAGTGAAGTTTTGTGATGGAATGGCAGTGGTTTACTTGGCTTCTGCTTGGGTTTTGGCTCTTTTTTCTTTTCTTTTCCTTTGAGTTGCAAATTAGTTGAGAAAGGGGGTGCTTTTCCTTGAGAAATTTTTTTTTAATGATTTAGATGATTGTGGGGCGAGATTGTTAATCAGCTTAATATGTGAAGTTTAAGCTTTATACAGACAGTACTCTTAGGCAGGGTTTGAAATGTCGAGATTGTCGCTCAACATGTCGGCGACAAGTCGTTTTTTGCTACCTCCGATATGGAAACGGGGGTGAAGCGTGAAGCTTCCCCCGGAATCGGCGATGTTGGGCGATGTCGACCGGTGTCAACAATGTCGACGATGTCGGTCGACATATCGGTGAAAAGTCGGCAAGCTCGGAACTTTGGCCATTAAAACTCTGAGCAAACCCCTCGCGGCTTGGCTCAAACAGCAAGCTGGGGTGCACTCCAGGTTCCGCAAGTTGATCGTCAGCATCGCGCAAGTATTTATCTCTACTGGGTTTTTGAGAAACGCATTAAAGATTTGAACTTTGAAGGTTTATTGGAAATGATCATTTACATTTCGTTGAAATTTGCGACAAATATGTAATTTTTCGCTTAATTTTGATGAATGGTGATTGCCCCCATTTGGAATTTAGCTTTTTCCTTGTTGCTAATTGAATTCTAGAGCTACCCATGGAAGTGATTGAGTTTACATCAACCCAGAATGTGGGCTTCTGTTGCATTTAGTTTGTAATCCCAATCGAAATTCGAGTAATCTAGTTGTGTTTATTTACTGGTATGCTGCTAAGATTCACATAGAGCTACTAGATGCTTTGGTGTATGAAGTATGCAGTTACAAACGCTAGTTTCTGATGCTGATTTCTTTAACATATACATTCGTTCTATGCATTGAACTGTCAAGGGTTTTAATTGTGTTTGGTATCGGATGGGCAACCATCAAATCACAACAAAAATGCAAAGACGCCTCTATAGTCATGCAACTGATGTCGAGATTCGCCCTTTGAATGAGGAAAAAGCTGTGCAGGCTGCTGTGGACCTTATTGGAGAGATGTTTGTCTTCTTGGTAATGTTTATCTCTGGCTACTTGCAGTTTTGCAAAGCTGTTTTTCTTCTATTTATGCATCGCATTGTGATGTTTCAGAACACACTAAATGACATAAAGCAAAATTTATATACACAGATTTGGGCTGTATCCTTTTTTGCATATGCAGGCATGTGAAAATTAGTGTCATGGCAAGTTTGCATATGGATGCAAGTAAATAATGTCTGCGTGCTGGTAATTGAATTCATGTCCTTGGTCGCAGTAAGCAAGATCAGAAGCCAGAAAGGAGGAAGCACATAAGCAAGATCTGGAGGTACTTTGGCAGTACCTTATTTGTTCAATAATACTGAGTCTTGTGTTGATTTGAATACATAGCACAACTTTGACATGCTATATTTTTATAGTTTTCATGAATTGCAATACTTTCTCTGCCTAATGATTCTAAATCTTGTGTTGATTTGAATGTGTAACACAACCTTCAAATGCTATATTTTTCATCGATCTCATGCATTGGATTGAAATCTATTTGCATTTTAACTTCTTAGAATAATTGTTTTAAGCCTCCAGTTCTTTCTGAAAATGCTAAATAGGTCCAATTCAACAAGAAAAACTTTCCACCTGGATAGTGTACCTGCATTCAGCAATATCATGAAAATCACCCTGGTAGCCAATCAGCAATGCATTCTATAGAGAAGAGCTAGTCGAAAGCTTTCATGTTAACTGTCGATGGTGATGGTTTTTTGTATATTAGTACAATGCTTAGTTGCCCAAGGTATTACTGGTTTGCTGTCTTTTGTATATGGTTGCACAATTGGTCATTTTTTATCTTGAATACTTTATGTATGATATCTCACTTTGAAGATGAATGTATGAAATGATTTGAATGAGATTTGAATGAATGGAATGATTGGAATGAATGAAATTATACAGGTGGTTCATTTTCAATGAATACTGGATCCCAAATTAGCACAAATATGCCCAGAAAATTTTCCCAAAAACAAGTGCAGACAACGGATTTTAACCGTTGTCTGCGAGTTTTCAAGACAACGGTTTCTAAGATACAACCGTTGTTTATGCCACATTTAACAACGGTTTTGGCGTGAAAACCGTTGTCTAATGTGGCATAGACAACGGTTTAAGTGTTGTTAAATGAGGTAGGAATAGACGGCGGTCACTTAGACAACGGTACTGAGAGGGAATAGACAACGGATAATGGCCGTTGTTAAAGCCATTTTTTGGCTTAGTGGTACTTTGAACTTACTCTATGAAATAATTGCTGATTAGCGTTTTTGGCCTGTGAATTTGGAGTCTTTACACTTTAAATCTCACATGGCTGAATGTTCTTTTCTTAAGGCAAAATTCTGTAAATAGAACTGATACGAATTTCTGCAATCTGTCATCCCATTTTGGATTTGATTTTCATTGCCATAATTGTTCAGTTTCATGATCTATTTTCTGTTGTGATTTCTCCATTGCAACAATGTTCTTCGAAAACGTATATCACGGTTTAAATGAGTCTTGTGAATGTGTTTTCTGCAGAAATTATACCTTCAGATTTTCTTGTACATTCTGTTTGTAGGGTCATGAGGTTTCATATGTGTCATGTGAACATTACTACCTATTGCTTTCTTAATCAGTTTTCTAGTTGTTATGTTGGTTTAGAGTACAATTGAGCAATGGTATATCATTGTTTACCATATGATTTATAAGACAAATCGCATGATTTCTGTGATTTGAATCTTATTCTGCAGATAAGCAAGTACTTCTCAGATCCTCAGTACTACTTCCTAGCGATTTCTGTGGTTTTGTGTTGGTTTACTAATTTGAGAGTTGTGGGTTTGTTTTTCAGATATAGCCACAAGGGTCGGGTGAGTGAAGTAGCAGAAAAGCTCAAATCTAGGTCCAGAAGCCGCAGTGCTTGACCCAGGTGAGCTTTTTTTGTTTGCTAGATTTGGTTAAAGTATAATTTATTTAACATTTCATACTCTTGCTAAAATTGGGTAGTTTAGTGATTGCAGTAGTGTTGCTACTTCTTTTGCATTACTGCATATTTGCTTGATGTTTTCGTGCAGTATTTGCAGTCTTTTGAATTTAGAGTTAGCAGCTGGGTACTATTGATACTGGATGAACCTCTTGCTGGTCTTGGTATGAATTGGTTGTTCATAATTATCTTGATTTTGGATTTTGAACTACTGAACATTTAATATATATTTGATCTTGCATTTGATTTTTACATAAACTTTTGTGGCCATCAGATTGGAAGGCACGTGCAGATGTTGTGAAGCTTCTAAAGCATCTAAAGAAAGAATTGACTATACTTGTTGTCAGCCATGATCTCAAGTATTGTTATTCACTTCTTATATGCCTTCTGTAACTTGTTTCCTTGCCATATTGAATTAGGTAGTCATAGATTTGATTTCAATGTTCCATAGATTGGACAAGTTTCGTACCTTTACTAGTGAAACCTACCCAACGTTTGCTTTTCAACAAGGACATGAGATGCTAGATGTGTGAAGTTGAGCAAGTAACACGTGTAGCTCTCTATTAAGCTTAAGTTGATCAAATTATCCTAAAACTACAAGTTCACTCCATTCACAAGTTTCACAATCTGCCATCGGGACCTTTACCCACTGATGTAGGACAGCACCGTAAAGGGGGTTTAAGGTAGGATTTGGTGGTTTTGCGGAAGCGTAACAAAGATATAATGATAGGAAAGCAGAAAAGGATAAAGGGTTTGGCTCACTAAGAAATACCAAAGGGTAGGCTCACTAAGAATACCTAGGGGTTGGCTCACAAAGAAATACCAATTTCTGAGATAAACTCAATTTTCATAAACTCATGTGTGGAAGCCAAAATAATCCCGACCAGTTAGAACGCGCCACGTGGATTCTAATCTCTAGAGGACGAGCATACCCTTGACGGAGACTACGAATCTCTACGCCGTCATCTCGGTCAAAGGGAGATCACGAGACCTCCACGAAGTTCATCTCCCCTCGAGGAGGGCTCTTCGGAGACCACCACATCTCGGGAAGTGATCTCGGAGATCAGACAACCATTCAGGTGCATTCAAGTGCATTAAATCCCATTTAATGCATTTAATGCGCCTAATAAACTTGCCAAAGGAAAATCTTCCTACAACCACTATAAATAGTGATTGTCATTTGCCATTCAAGGTACACACAAAAAACCCTCTAAAAACTCCTAAGCTACCAGAACTCATTTCTGACTTAGGCATCGGAGGGCCTTTGGCTAACACCCCACCGGTGTTAGTTAACCTTTGTTGTCTATTTTCTTTGTTTTGCAGGATTCGTTCGTCATTCAACAAGGTGGACGAAATTTGTACAAACAAATTGGTGCTTTCATTGAGAGGGTTGAGTTATACTCAAATTTCTCTCTACCTCTGAGTATTGAAAGCAATACTCAATCTACCTTCACTTTCGAGGGGCATTCATTGAAATCGACCTGTGTGTGAAGTCAAACCTTGAACAAACATGGTGGAAACACGAAGAACCACTAGCAAGAACAAGGAAGGCCCCTCTTCAAGGAACACCACCGACGTGGCACCCCAAGCCCGAGATGCCCAGTACATCTCTGGGTTAGAACCGCGTCACGTCACCTGTCCTCCAGGGGCGCAAGCCACTACATCACCAATGATTCAAGTCTCGAGTACCTCGAGACCACCGGTCTTAACCGTCCCCCATGGTGGGGTACGGTCTAGGCCCACTGTTCTCAACAAGGTAGCTGCTCCTACGGGAGGCCATTCCACCCCAGTCGTCTCGGCGGCTGCGACGGTGGAACGAGGCATTGTAGTTGCTCCTAATGGAGGCCATCCTACCCCAGTCGCTTTGGCGGCTGCGACGGTAGGAGTGGATGTCGAGAGGAGGACACGATCCTCCGAGACTAGATGAACAAGTCCCCTTCGGATCAAGCTTAGCGGGTCCATCCGGACCTAGCAGTCATGAAGAACATGCGCGCCGATCGCAAACCTACAGCGGCCCTTAGCCAGCAAACTAGGCTGGTTAACCAACTGCTGACTCAGCCCAACTTGATTCGAAACACAACTCTAAGATCTCCCGACCAGGAGACCAATGAGAGCAGTTGTCTTTCCGACAACGGGAAGGAAAAGAGCATGCTGTTATCTCCCTGCGAGGAGCGCAACGCAAGCAAGCGTGCACTCTCGGCTAGGCCCGCGCCAAAGCGTGCGCTCCCGATTGGGCCCATCTCGAGTATTCACTCGAGACTTGGTCCCCAAAGAAACGTACCCTCACGCCAAGAATCACGGGCGAGAGAGGCGTCTCGGAGCATTCACTCACGCCTTGGACCCCACGTCTCGATCCATTCAAGACTTGGTCCCTTGGGAGATTCCCAAGGCCCTGGTCACCACCAGAGACTAGGATCCCCCCTTTTACACAACCACTCTGAGGCCAACTCCTCCAACCCCCTCATCCCTGGAGGGGAGGAAAGGAGACGACAACGCCACCAGAGACATGTTACGCCTCCAGGTGCACGTCACCGAAGGCAAGGGGGGCCAAGACCTTTGCAAGTTGAAGATGTCGAGCAATTACTTGCTCGACGCCTCAGAGATCTTCGACCACAAGGAGACGTGGAAGATGCCCTCCGAAGACAGGTGGCGGTGAATAATGGCTCACCATTCACTGAGGAGATCGAACAAGCAGAACCCCCGAGAAGATTCTCGGCTCCAACATTCACCCCGTTTAAGGGAGACTCTGATCCTGACCGACATTTGAAGCATTATCAAAGTGTCATGACACTCTACAAAAATGATAATGCACTGATGTGCAAGGTGTTTTCCATGACCTTACAAGGAGCTGCTCAAGACTGGTTCCACACTCTAGCTCCCCAATCAATTGGAGCTTTCGAAGATCTCGCCTTCGTCTTCACGAAGGAGTACTCATCATATCGGACCATCCAGAAGCAGTCTGACCACCTATTCGGCATATCTAAGAAGTCTAGTGAGTCCCTTCGGGATTTCATTCGGCGCTTCAAAGCCGAAAAAGCAAAAATTGTAGGGTGTGACGATACGATCGCACGACAAGCCTTTAAGAGAGGCTTACCGACGGAGCATCCTCTCTATGGGGAGATCACCATGCACCCAAACCGCACTCTAACGGAAGTCTTCGCTATGGCGGAACGATATGCGGTATGGGATGACGAGAAGCATGCCTCCAAGGCGTCATTCACCAAAAAACAAGAAGACCTCAAGGCAGAGGCGGATAGAAAGACCTCGATCAAATCCAAGAATGACGGAAAGCGCAAGGCACAAGCGTCAGCTGTTGATACCTCGTCTCCTAAGCCACGTACCCAGTTCACGGTGCCCATTCACCAAATCCTCAAGGCGGTGAAGGATGAGCCATGGTTCAAGAACCCACCCCCTGCGAAGGGGAAAATGGGAAAAGAGCTTGACCAATATTGCGCCTTTCATAGGAGCGCAGGTCACCACACCGACAACGCGATCCTGGGAGAAGTACTTAGAACAATTGGTAAAGGAAGGACGATGCACCGAATTTGTCTCGAAAAAGGCACCAAGACGAGAGGAGACGGCAAACCCCCCTACCGGGCAGCCCCAAAAGATTCTACGCATAGAAGGAATCTTGGCCGAATCCGATATCCTCGGAACCACTCGCCGGGAGAGGAAGAGAAAGGTCGCGGAGGCCACCCTCGTAGCCCAAGTTGGCACCTATGGAGAGGAGGAGAATGACCCCGTGATCGGGTTCTCCAAGAGAGACTTGATCGGGGTTGATATGCCCCACAATGACGCTTTGATCATCAGCGTCCAAATCGCTCATGCTGAGGTGGAGCGAATACATGTCGATGAAGGTAGTGCTGCAAACATTCTTCAACTCTCCGTTATACGGAGCCTGGGCCTAGAAAGGCACATGAAGAAAGTAGCGAGAGTACTTACGGCTTTCAATGGTACCACAACCTTTACGGTTGGTACAATTGAATTAGACGTCTACACTCCTCCGGTCATATGCTCTCAAGAGTTCATGGTTGTTGAGGAGCCTTCTCCTTACAATGGAATCCTAGGCAGGCCATGGAAGCACAAGGTTGACGCACAAGCTTCAAGCAAACACCAGAAAATCAAGTTCCCCATCCCTGGTGGAGGCATAGGACTAATAAAAGCTGACCAAGCAATGGCTCGCAGATGCGCCATTCAAGGCATCCAAGCTGCCAAAAAGAAAGAATTCATCCCAACCTTCTCCACCATGGAGAAAGGGGAGGTGAGGACCAGCCCCAAATAGCAATCACAGCAACAGGATCAGGAGGATGAGTCTCGCTTCCTCCCTGCAGCGGAGGAGGAGAGGTGGAATCCTGAAGAAGACGTGACACTCGTTCCTCTCGTTCCTGACCAACCGGAGAAACAAGCTCGAATCGGATCTCGGCTTAGTCCGAGAGAACAGGCTGAGCTCACCGCTTTTCTCCAACAAAACAGAGACGTGTTTGCATGGTCCCCTTCCGACATGCCCGGGATTGATCCAAGTGTGGCTTGTCATAAGCTACACGTGGACCCATCTTTCAAACCCGTTGTTCAAAAAAGACGACTCATGACCACCGAGAGGACGCAGATCGTGGAAGCCGAGATTGACAAGCTTTTAGAGGCGGGTTTCATTGAAGAAGTAACTCACTCCGACTGGCTAGCCAATGTGGTATTGGTTGCAAAGAAAGGAACAAGCAAATGGCGAGTTTGTGTAGATTACACAGACCTCAACAAGGCCTGCCCAAAAGATCATCTCCCGCTCCCACGAATTGAGTTGCTTGTCGACTCCACTTCCGGAAATCAATTGCTCAGCTTTATGGATGCTTATTCGGGTTACAACCAAATCCCGATGTACGAGCCCGACAAAGACAAAACCTCTTTTGTAATAGAAAGAGGAACTTATTGTTACAAAGTCATGCCTTTTGGGCTCAAAAATGCAGGCGCCACATACCAGCGGTTAGTCAATAAGATTTTCAAAGATCATATTGGCAAAACCATGGAGGTCTACGTTGACGACATGCTTGTCAAAGCACCTCGAAGGGAGGATCATCTTAAACATCTGACAATTGCGTTTGAACTTCTAAGAAAGTATCAAATGAAATTGAATCCTAGCAAGTGCACCTTCGGAGTGTCGGCGGGCAGATTCCTTGGGTACCTTGTAACCCAGCGAGGAATCGAAGCCCATCCAAACCAAGTCAAAGCCATTCTCAATATGAAGTCGCCATCAACAATGAAGGAGATTCAAAGTCTAACAGGGAGAGCCGCTGCCCTCAATAGATTCTTGTCTCGGTCAACGGACAGATGCAAGCCTTTCTTCCAAGCCATCAAAAAGGCTGCAAAGCACAAATGGGACGAGAGCTGCGAGAGGGCATTCCAGGACCTGAAGTCCTACTTGTCCACTCCTCCCTTGCTCTCGAAACCACAACCAGGCGAAGACTTGTACGTATATCTCGCAGTATCCGAGGTGGCAGTTAGCTCTGCTCTCATCCGAGAAGAGCTGGGGGCACAACTCCCAGTATACTATGCATCAAAAGCTCTTCTCGATGCCGAGACCAGATATCCAAAGTTTGAAAAATTGATTTTGGCCCTAGTAATCTCCGCTAGGAAGCTAAGACCATACTTTCAAGCCCACAGGATAATCGTGCTGAAGAGTATCCTTTGAGATCACTCCTACATAGCCCAGACCGACCCAACGTGTCATGAAGTGGGCTATGGAATTAAGCCAGTATGGCTTGATTTACCGCCCTAAAACGGCCGTAAAAGCCCAAGCCTTAGCAGACTTCATAGCAGAGTTCATTTCTGTCCCACCACAAGACAGTGAGCATGTCTCCATAACAGAAGGCCACAAGGAACAAGATGCTCTCCTCTCCACGGGCTCCCACCCGAACATGTGGCGCTTGCATGTTGACGGGTCATCCAACCAAAAAGGAGCGGGGGCAGGTCTCGTCCTAGTCACCCCGGATGGGACAATACTTGAGCAATCTCTCATGCTCGGATTCAAGGCCTCTAACAACGA
This sequence comes from Spiraea crenata, assembly GCA_033992175.1. Classification (NCBI taxonomy): domain Eukaryota; kingdom Viridiplantae; phylum Streptophyta; class Magnoliopsida; order Rosales; family Rosaceae; genus Spiraea; species Spiraea crenata. Next base: position 38,709 of record JAVBHV010000045.1, on the reverse strand, counting down.
AGCTGAATACGAAGCACTACTGGCTGGCCTACGCCTAGCTAAGGAGCTCTCAGTAAAGAACTTAGCCATACACTCCGACTCGCAGTTGATCACCAATCAAACCTCAGGCGAGTACATGGCTAAACATCCAAAGATGGTGCGTTACCATGACAAGGTACAAGAGCTTTTAAAAGCTTTTGCAACATTCACACTTACACAAATCCCAAGGACGGAGAACTCGCATGCCGACGCACTAGCAAACTTAGGCTCTTCACTCGATTACCGACTTAGGCGCTCCATCCCAGTTGAGCATCTAGACAAACCAAGCATCATCGAAGATGAACTTGAGAGGGCGCACGTAGCCCCTATCCCAGACAAAGTAGATGTCATGCAAATCGACACGAGACCTAATTGGCAAGATCCCATCATGGATTACTTAGTGGATGGAAGTCTTCCGGAAGGGAGGCTAGAAGCTAGAAAATTGCAAAACAAGGCTCTTCGATATTATGTGAAGGATGGAGAGCTTCACCGGCGTTCATTCTCAGGCCCACATCAAAGGTGCATCAAGTACCCTGATACCCTCACAGTTCTAAGCGAAATCCACGAGGGAGCTTGTGGAAACCACTCCGGAGGTAGGTCACTTGCCCAAAAAGCATTAAATGCAGGATACTATTGGCCCACTATGCATCAAGATGCGAAGGATCTCGCGATGAAGTGTGATAGATGTCAACGCTACAAGCCAATCCCTAACGCACCCGCCGAAGACCTTCACCCACAGTTAAGTCCATGGCCATTCATGAGATGGGGCATTGACTTAGTGGGACCGCTACCCAAGGCATCGAGAGGAAGAACAATGATGATCGTTTCGACCGATTACTTCACCAAGTGGGTGGAGGCCGAAGCCCTCGACTCCACCAAAGAAGATGATATCATCCGATTTATTTGGAAGAACGTTATCTGCCGATTTGGAATACCTCAATCTATTGTCACTGACAATGGCCCGCAATTTGTGGGAAAGAAGACGAAGGCTTTCTTTGAAAAATGGGGTATCAAGCAACACATGTCAACTCCTCGATACCCCCAAGGCAATGGACAGGCGGAGGCATCCAACAAGACAATTCTTGACTGCCTCAAGAAGAAGCTAGATGGAAAAGAAGGCAAATGGCCCGAATTGCTTCCTGAGGTACTATGGTCATATCGAACAACCAAACGGCGATCTACCGGGGAAAGCCCATTTTCTCTTGCTTTTGGCTCTGAAGCCATCATCCCGCCAAATGTCGTAGTCCCTTCCCCACTCACGGAGATATCGGGTCTCCAGCGGAATGGCGTAGAGATGACAACTAATCTCGACCTACTTGAAGAAGAGCGCGAGAGGGTTGCCCTCCGATTAGCGACATATCAACAACAGCTTCGCTCAAATTACAACAAGCGAGTCAAGACGAGGCACTTCCTACCTGGAGACTTAGTCCTTCGCAAAGCCTTCGAAACAAAACGTAGAGAAGGGTCAAAGAAGATGAAGCCAAATTGGGAGGGACCATACCAGATTAGTCGCGTTGGAGGAAATGGAAGCTATATCCTAGATACCATGGAGGGAAAAGAAGTACAAAGACCATGGAATGCCAACAATTTGAGGAAATATTATGTGTAGCACAAGGATCAATCCCAAGGGAAATTATGTTCCTAGAATTGAAGGCTATATTCAAAGCCTTCTTCATTGTATCGATGTACTTTGTCTCAAGAAACATCTATTATGAAGCTTTCAATAAAATTATGAAATTTTTCCACATATCTCCACTATCAACAAGTTGCGACTCTTGACAATCATATGAGACAAAGGGAGTGGCTCAGAGACGTCTGAGCACTCCACTTACCTCTTCTCTCAGCTGGAGACGTCTAGCTGAGAAGCAAGATCATAAGTCTTCAAAAAGACACCTAAAAAAACCTTAAGGGGGCTGGACTCTCCCTCTTCTGGGAGACAACCCACGAGATTTAAAAACTCATCTATGGGTGACCCAAGTTGCGTTAATTTCGTTGGAGTAGGCAACCCATGATTCATGGCCCCTATCCAACGAGGCAACGAAGAGGTCGAAAACTCATCTATGGGTGGCCCAAGTTGCATTAATCTCATTGGACTAGGCAACCCATAAATCATGACCCCTATCCAACGAGGCAATGTAAGAGGTCTAAAAAACCCATCTAAGGGTGGCCCTTGGTGCTCTCCCTCTCTTGGGAGATAACCCAAGAGGTTTAAAAACCTATCTATGGGTGACCCAAGTTGCGTTAATCTCGTTGGACTAGGCAACCCATGATTCATGGCCCCTATCCAATGAGGCAACGAAGAGGTCCAAAACTCATTTTTGGGTGGCCCAAGTTACATTAATCTCGTTGGACTAGGCAACCCTTAAATCATGGCCCCTATCCAATGAGGCAACGTAAGAGGTCTTAAAAAACCCATCTAAGGGTGGCCCTTGGTGCTCTCCCTCTCTTGGGAGACAACCCAAGAGGTCTAAAAACTTATCTATGGGTGACCCAAGTTGCATTAATCTCATTGGACTAGGCAACCCATGATTCATGGCCCCTATCCAACGAGGCTACGCAAGAGGTCTTAAAACCCATCTAAGGGTGGCTCATGGTGCTCTCCCTCTTCTAGGGGACAACCCGAGAGGTCTAAAAACCCATCTATGGGCGGCCCACGTTACTCTCTCCTGTGGGAAATAGCCAAGAGGTCTAAAGCCCTAAACCCTTTACAAAAAGTAATCTACTACAAAAAGGAAAGCAAATAGCAGTCTCGATTGGTCTCGATCTAACAAAAAGATCATGAGACAAGGAAGAGGAGCACAAAGGAAAACGAGGACGAGATGGAAAGTAAGCCTTTCATTCAGGATACGAAAGTCAAACAAGTTCAAAAGCAAAAGCTACTAGAAATATAAAGCAAAATGGGGGCAACATGCCCTTATTTCTTCTCAAACTAAGGCACACTAAGGGTGCGCTACCTGTAAATCTATTCTACTAAATGGGACTACTCAGTAGGGGGCCCAGCTACGACCTCTCCATCAACATCCGCAGACATGAGCTCCTCTTCATCTTCTAGTGGATGAGTCGGGGGAACCCCGTCTCTACCATCAAAATAACCGACTCTATAGCTATCCACAACGTCTGAAGCAGACTCCCTTAGTCCCTCAAGCTCCTTCTGCATATCCTTAAATTTATATGTAATATCGAGAGCAGTGCGCTTCCAATTCGAGATCTCTCCATCCTTCTCGGTTTTCAACTTGTCGAACTCATCTCTGGAAGCCTCTAGCTCCAAGAACACCTTTGACAACTCAACCTCTTTCTCAGCCTTCGACTTTTCGGCTTCCATTTGAAGGGTCACGAGTGTTGAACGGGCTTCAGACAATTCAGACTCTAGTTTGATTATAAGATCTTCAGATTGCATGAGCTTACAAACCTCTCTCTCATGAGACTCCTGCTCTCCAACAAGCTCCTGTTTTACTGAAGTGAGATCAGAGACCACCTTCAAACACTTCTCTTCAGAGAGAACAAGAGCTGATTTCAAGTTTGAGATCTCATCTTCCCATCGCTTGAGTTGATGAGAAGTGGAGGCATGAAGGAGAGATGAATCATGCAGAAGTTCTCCCAAAAGATGCATGCCTCTTTGGAGCGCAGATAACGTCTCAACCTTTTTGTTCTCCAAGTGGCCATCATCAAGCACTGCACCCCGCAAAGAGTTCTCAGGAAGATCATGCATATCGACATGGTCAAAGAAATCGCTCATATCGTATGTCTCATTCATTGCAGTACCAAGATCTAGAGGAACCCCTTCAAGTTTCTCTAAAGGTTCGCCTAACAATTCTCTTGTATCCTGAACAGAATTTACCACAACTTCCACACCAACAGTAGTCTTCTGCAAGTCAAATGAAGCTGGCAAAGGAGGAGCAACCGGAAGTTCCTCGGGCACATCACCATTACAGCCTCTCGAGACCTCCCCCGAGACCTCCCTCGAGATCTCAGTGGAGACCTTCCTCGAGACGTCTTTGAGATGGCGCCCTCTCGAGACGTCCTTCAGCCTTTCCCCGACATCTCTCCGATCTCTCCCGAGACTTCCCTCGAGATCACACCCGCTTTCTTTGAAGGGCCACGCCTCAAACGCTTCAACTGATTCACTCGTTCACTAAGCAATGCGCTCGGCTGTTTACCTGTGGTACGTTTCCCCCCTAGGCGATTGGAGGATGACACTTCATCTCCCATAGAACCATCAGTTGACCTATCCTCACGTCTCGGCCTCTTCTCTTTGGAGACCAAGGGATTGCTCTCGGCCCTTGGCTCGGCCTCGGCTCGTCTCCTCTTCGACCCTCCGGAGACCTCAGATAGAGAATCAACATCAATCACGTTGAGAGGCAAGGGCTCAAGCAGTTCAACCCCCACCTCTCTCAGCTTTGAAATCTCCTGGGAAGAAGGTAGCCCATTAGTCCTCGCTCTCCATGGACTCAACAACCATCTCCATTCCCTGTACTCACCTGGAAGACCAAATATTAGCTTGATTTTGTTCATATCCGGCTTTGTAGTGACCCTCCGTGAGAGCTCTGACACTGAAAAAAAAATTCGAGGATCAGTCATGAGAAGAATCGTAGGAAGAAAAATTAAAGCAAAGTAAAAAGGAGGAAAAATACGAGCAACTAACCAGGGACGAAATCATGAGGGAGCACGAGACCATCCGAAGTATCGCCTTCCCAGTCACCACTAATCTCCAAGGTGGCCTTTTTCCAATCATGGTCGCTTTTGATTGGGTCATCCGTCATCCATTTAGGCAACCCCACAATAGAACTCAAGCACACGTAATTGTCGTCAGATGGCCTGATCTCGTAAAAATAGAAGAACTCGTCAGTCGTCAACACCAACCCGAAGATCTCACTTAGCTTAGCAAAAGCAAGGATAATCCTATATGAGTTGGGCGAGCATTGCGCAGGAGCGCCACCAATAATACAAAGAACCTCCTTCACAAACCCAGAAAAGGGGATCCTACACCCCATGGACACCACAATGGGGTGGAACTTGATCTTCTTCCTCCCCGAAGAGCTAACGCATGGAACAGGACCACTATTCTCGTCCGCAAGCGACACACGCACATTATCTCGAAAAGCGCGACGGTTATTATCATACCAATCTTGAAAGGCTCCGCGAGAAGGCATGCTACAAGAGCTTGGAACAAATCTCTCCTTCGAGACTAGCGAGCCTCCTAATTTGTGTATGGGAATGTCACCTTGACGAGTCAATTGGCACTGACATTCCCAAATAGCACAAATCAGGAGAGGAGAAGAAGGAAGGAGACCAGCTGCAAAAAAAAAAAAAAAAAAAAAAAAAAAAGGGAAGAAAGACAACGGCAGCAGCAAAGTACAAGGCTGCTGCAGCAAAGTACAAAGCTGCTGCAGCAAGTAGTAAAGCAGCAAGCGGGTGCCAACGAAAAAAAAAACAAAAAAAATCAAGAAAGAGAGAAGAAAGAAAAGAAAAGAATTCTTGGGACTCACAATCAAACCTTTTTCTTCTTCAAACGGATTGCAATGAGATTAATGGGAAGATCAAGCAAGGGCATCTTCAATTTATATGGCGTATAAAACCTGCTGCAAATGGAATTCCCCCTTCAACAAGGAATCAACTCTCATCAATACAAAGATTTTTTCCTAAAGAGGGAAGGAAATCACATCTCCCTTTTGTTTCCTACATCAACTCAGGCAGATGTGGGGGCATTTGTGGAAGCCAAAATAATCCCGACCAGTTAGAACGCGCCACGTGGATTCTAATCTCTAGAGGACGAGCATACCCTTGACGGAGACTACGAATCTCTACGCCGTCATCTCGGTCAAAGGGAGATCACGAGACCTCCACGAAGTTCATCTCCCCTCGAGGAGGGCTCTTCGGAGACCACCACATCTCGGGAAGTGATCTCGGAGATCAGACAACCATTCAGGTGCATTCAAGTGCATTAAATCCCATTTAATGCATTTAATGCTCCTAATAAACCTGCCAAAGGAAAATCTTCCTACAACCACTATAAATAGTGATTGTTATTTGCCATTCAAGGTACACACAAAAAACCCTCTAAAAACTCCTAAGCTACCAGAACTCATTTCTGACTTAGGCATCGGAGGGCCTTTGGCTAACACCCCACCGGTGTTAGTTAACCTTTGTTGTCTATTTTCTTTGTTTTGCAGGATTCGTTCGTCATTCAACAAGGTGGACGAAATTTGTACAAACATCATGCATAACTGAAAATTACATAGAACATAGGTTGGCTTTTATACTAGACTATTCCTAGGGACCTAGGGATAATTCTGTCCTCAAGTACTTAGGAGAGTCCTTGATTTCCTAATACCCTTAGGTCAAACTATCTAAATTAAAGAAAAGTAAATTAAACATAAACCCTATGCCAACTAGTAAAAGAAAATTAGGAAACTAAATCTTCGCTGATGATGTCCCCATCACCCACTTTGTTGAAAGGAATGTTATGAAAGATAAACTTTATCTGGTCGCTTGTTTACTTCTTAGTCTATGCATTCTGTGTTCTGGTTGTTGGAATTGATAATGTGGCTTGCAGAGAGTTAGCAGTTATAGTTGATCGATCTTGGAGGATGGAGATGGGTGGAATTCTTAGGGAAGAGCCACTACCTTTTTAATTTCAGTAATATGTTGCTGCCTCCTGCTAAACATGGGACGCTGTGAGGTTTGATTCTTTTCTTATATTTTCTACTGCCTATTAGCGCTCTTTATGAATTTTTTAGGGATATGAAATATGTCACTTAAAGAATAATATTGGAATGTAAAAACTAGCAAGAACTTGAAACAGATTTTCTCATGTCCACTATTTTTGGTGCTACCAACTTGAATTGTTGAACAATCTAGCCAATGGATAATAGTAGTGCTTTCCCTGGATACTGGGTGCCTATGAGTTGATGCTAATTGGGATGTCCTATTGTGAAACATGGTGTGGTGTTTTTGAATTATCTGCCTTTTGACTGGAATTAGTAGTGATAGCAGGGGACATGTTATATAGCGAATGATCATAGCAGTTTACTAACATATAGATCAGAGGATGATTCTCAAGTATCCACCATTCAAATGAGAGTGGTAGGTAATTGAAAACATTGCTTATTGATTAGGATGATAGGTACAGCTTAATCACAACTTCACAAGTTCATCAGAATAGTGAATACAGGATGCATTTATTGTAACTTTCATCTGTTTCTTCGACACTCAATCACTAAGAAATAAGTACATGAAAAGGTAGTAATATCAAACCTTACTCTGGGTTTCTGTTCTGTCTCATAAAGATGAGCACTGAAATACAAGTCCAGAACCTAACTCTGGATTTTCTTGACCTTCTGTTGATCAGGTCTGAGCTGAATAGGACCTTCTAAAAGAACAGAACAAGGAATTAGCTCATTTCAGGTATTAGCCTATTTATTTCTATTATCACCATCCTCACCCTTTGATGTTAGAATCTCAAATGCTTTTATCACTTCCATGTTGATATCATGCTGATATATACTGGCCTCTACAGGCTTGATGTTTAAGAGCTAGAATGCTGAGAGAACCATGATGATTAACATTCTAAAGTAATCTTTAAGAAAAAGTGTTGCCATTGTTTATTAATTGTGTTTTGACATCTTCCAGGTGCCTTTGAGAGTGGTATAGTGGTTATTGTAGATATGACTTTTCTACATATAACTTGTGAAGATTTTGCTTTGCAGGATTGTTTTGGATTGAGATGTGTAGGAATTGAAGAGGTTTGCTCAGTTGATTGGGATGAGAGTGACCAAGGACTTCAAGACTTTAAGGTTGATAGGTTATCATAATTTTTTTAGACTAGGAAAATGAAAATTGTTGTGGAAGCTTGGAGATTTATGAACAATTTTGATTTACATTAAATACTTGTATGGATTGAGAGGATTGAGTTTTGTGAATGAATAAAATAGATTTTTCAAATATGAATATGTGCATGTATCAATACAAATACAAATGCAAATATTAATATTTAATAGTACAAATACAAATACATACCAAGGAAACTGTTGTCTATATCATCATACGAGAACGGTTTTAACAAAAAAAATGTTGTCTTAAAAGCAGAAGGATGATGCTGAAACCACAAAACTGTTGTTTATTATCGTACGAGACAACGGTTTGAGTTGCATATTCATTATCTATAGAATTTTAAGACAACGGTTTTTCACCGTTATCTAATCATGGCATCAAGGATTACACCGGTTTTCTTAACGGTTTTTTTAATACATAGATAACGGGTTTCCACCATTGTGTATGGCCTTTCGTGGCCTAGTGTGGGGCATGGTATAAACAGAAGTCCCCCAAGTTCTCGACTAAGAAGCGCACTATTGGTCGGGGACTTGTCAAATTTTCCATGCCATACACATGTGCAGGTTGGCAATGAGGGGGTATTTTAAAACTAATTCCCTTTTGTTTAACAAACAGCACAAACAATGATCACACAGATGACCAGTCACAGTGTGATGAACTTTACAGATTAATTAGATTAAGTACTTGATAGATATTACTTGTGGATGCTTGTGATTTGATCAATAACACTCAGATGCAATGCCAACTTAGGTCCTCAACGAAACCAGTGAGTTTGATATTCGTGAGCTATCCACAACTACAACTATATCAAACCAGCGTTTCTAATGCAGCAGTTAAGATGACCAGTCAGGCAGAATTATCCAGTTTGCATGTTAAGTGACTTGGTGCAAAATTAAATCTAATTTTAATTAAGCCGAATATTTAATGATACACAAAGATGGACACGGAGTTTTGGTACCCGGAAAAATCCACAAAGGGATAAAAAAACCGGGGGTCTATCAGAAGACCGGCCTTCCACTATGAAATGGCAAAAGATGGCCAATACAAGGTTCAGACCAAGCTCAATATCTAGTTACCTAACTTAGATGCAGCAGTCCCTCGTGCGGCTTCTTCTCAATCACTTCACTTCCAGCGGATCCTTACTTGGTCAACACGCTACAAGGACATACACAAGTGTTCCTCTAACGTGGCACCAAAAATGTATGCTGTGGTGATTTATGACCAGTCACAGATTTATTTCCAGAAAGCAGTAAACTTGCAGGAAATAAAACAGTGACTGTTTGCTGCTTGCAGCTACAAACTGGGCAGCAAACCAACTTAGGTCAAAGACCTCTAAACTCAACAAAGTCTACAAACATGCATGAACATGAGAGACTAGTGTTGCACACTCCTAACTCGACTCAAAGTATGGAAACTTTAAAACAAGCCGAACTAGGAAAGAGTAACCTTCTTTCAAAGTAAACTTAATGTGTTTTCTATAAAAACAACTTTGAAAACAAGATTCAAAAGCTAGCAAACCTCAGAATCTTATGGAGCTTCTATATAAGCGAACTAGGCACTCAAGAAGACAAGTAAGAACCGGAGAAGAAAAATGCAGTTAGACAAAGTGAGTTTTTCAGAAAATGCGAAAGATGTTTAGCTTGAAAACCCTAGCCGTTATTGAAGATAAAGTTGTGTTTATATAGGCACAAAGGGATAAGAGATAAACGGCCAAGATTAAACCTTAAACTCTCTTTTTAAAATAACCTCGGCGGATCCGAGTGAGTGGGGCGCAGTTGACTGATCACTGGATAAAAGCATACACTGTCTAATCAACTCTGTCAGTAAAGCAGTCGACATTCACGTGCATGAAATAGATGACTAGTCACAAAGGATCTGCAATCCTTATTTTTGTGAAAACAAGTACAAAACCTTAAAGTGTTTTAAAAACGTTTTGACTAGAAAACATAAAGACCTATGTTTTGACACAAAATATATATATATATATATATATATATATATATATATATATATATATATATGCAAATGAACACTAAATATGAATGCATCTTCAACCATCATCTATCTTCAACCTTCCAAGCTTCTTCAATTTTCCTAAAGATCTAGAAATAACACCTATAGACTAATTGAGCTTGTTACATTCTTTACAATGTTTTTGTGACAAGGATAGCCAATCATAAAATAACCTACAACATGTACTACGGCCAAGCGCCTACGGTTAGGGTGCATGTGGAGTAGGAGTCCCACAAGTCCCCGAGGAAGATGTGCGTGTCTCGCAGTTAGGGATTTGCGAAGAGAAGGGCTTGTTTATTGATAAAAAATTGCGTCAGCAAATTTTGTTGAAGTCTGAAGCATCGGCAATGATGGAAGGGTTGGAGAAGGAGCCATAGGGACCTGAGCTTCCCCGTGGACCATCGATTGACCCCTAAGCATCGGCAGGCTCCGGCCATGAAGTGTCGGTGCTGGGAAGCGTCGGACAACTTGTTGGGAAGCATCAGCGATGGGAAGCGTCAGACGGCTTGTTGGGAAGCATCGGCGATGGGAAGCTCCGACTAGATGAAAGGATAAGGGTCGAGGCAAGGCTATGGGAGCCTGAACCTCGTGGGGACCCCCGATTGATCCTTAGGAGTCAGCAAGCCCCGGCTTGGTGAAGCTCCGGCTCGGGGAAGCTCCTACCGATCACTCGGAGTTAAGCACGAGGGTGCAAAAACTTGAGGTCGGAGGCGTGGCTATTGGAGCCGAAGCCTTGTAGGGCCGTTGATTGATCCTTAGTCATCGGCAAGCCTCGGCTTGGGGAAGCTCCAACTCAGGGAAGCTCCTGCCGATGACTTGGAGTTAAGCACGAGAGTGCAAAGGATAAGGGTCGAGGCATTGCTATGGGAGCCTGAGCCTCATGGGGACCCTCGATTAATCCTTAGGCGTCGGCAAGCCCCAGTTTGGGGAAGCTCCGGCTAGAGGAAGCTTCGGCCTGGGGAAGCTCCTGCTGATGACTCGGAGTTAAGCACGAGAGTGTAAAGGATAAGGGTCGAGGCAAGGCTATGGGAGGCTGAGCCTCGTGGGGACCCTCGATCGATCCTTAGGCGTCGGCAAGCCCCCGCTTGGTGAAGCTCCGGCTAGAGGAAGCTCCTGCCAATGACTCGGAGTTAAGCACGAGAGTGCAAAGGATAAGGGTCGAGGCATGGCTATGGGAGCCTGAGCCTCGTGGGGACCCTCGATTGATCCTTAGGCTTTGGCAAGCCCCGGCTTGGTGAAGCTCCAGCTAGAGGAAGCTCCGGCTTAGAGAAGCTCCTGCAGATGACTCGGAGTTATCACGAGGATGCAAAAACTTGAGGTCGGAGGCGTGGCTATAGGAGCCGTAGCCTAGTAGGACCGTTGATTGATCCTTAGTCATCGGTAAGCCTCAGCTTGGTGAAGCTCCAGCTCGGGGAAGCTCCTGCCGATGACTCGGAGTTAAGCGCGAGAGTGCAAAATCTAAGGTCGAAGGCAAGCTATGGGAGCTGAGGCCTTGTTGGACCTTTGATTAATGTAAAGGCGTAGGCAAGGCGACGGATCGAAGGTTCGAGGCTCCGCTAGGTTAGCGGGAGCCTCGTTTGGACCCTTGATTAACTTTGAGGCATCGACAATGAGGAGACGGCTCGAAGGTCCGAGGCTTCGCTAGGTAGCGGGAGCCTCGTTTGGACCCTCGATTGATTCTTAGCCTTCGGCAAGCTCCGGCCAAGATAGGCTTCGGCCTGGGGAAGCCTCGGCGTGGGAGGCTCTTGCCGATGACTCGGAGTTGAGCACAAGGTGTGCGAAGGATGAGGGTCGAGGTATGGCTATGGGAGCCTGAACCTCGTGGGGACCCTTGATTAATCCTTAGCCTTCGGCAGGCTCCGGCTAAGATAGGCTACGGCCTGGGGAAGCTACGGCGTGGGAGGCTCCTGCCGATGACTCAGAGTTGAGCACGAGGGTACAAAATCTAAGGTCGTAGGCAAGCTATGGGAGCTGAGGTCTTGTTGGACCTTTGATTAATGTAAAGGCGTCGGCGAGGCGACGGATTGAAGGTCCGAGGCTCCGCTAGGTTAGCGGGAGCCTCGTTTGGACCCTCGATTAACTTTGAGGCGTCAGCAAGGCGTCGGCAATGAGGCGACGGCTCGAAGGTCCAAGGCTCCGCTAGTTTAGCGGGAGCCTCGTTTGGACCCTTGATCAACTTTGAGGCAACGGCAATGACGCGATGGTGTGAGGCGCAAGCTCAAAGGTCCGAGGTTCCGCTAGGTAGCGGGAGCCTCGTTTGGACCCTCGATTGATTCTTAGCCTTCGGCAGGCTCCGGTGAAGATAGGCTTCGGCCTGGGGAAGCCTCGGCATGGGAGGCTCTTGCCGATGACTTGGAGTTGAGCACAAGGTGTGCGAAGGATGAGGGTCGAGGTATGGCTATGAGAGCCTGAGCCTCGTGGGGACCCTCGATTAATCCTTAGCCTTCGGTAGGCTCCGGCCCAGATAGGCTTCGGCCTAGGGAAGCCTCGGCATGGGAGGCTCCTGCCGATGACTTGGAGTTGAGCACGGAGGTACAAAATCTAAGGTCGAAGGCAAGCTATGAGAGCTGAGGCCTTGTTGGACCTTTGATTAATGTAAAGGCGTCGTCGAGGAGACGGATAGAAGGTCCAAGGCTCCTCTAGGTTAGCGGGAGCCTCGTTTGAACCCTCGATTAACTTTGAGGCGTCGGCAATGAGGCGACGGCTCGAAGGTACGAGGCTCCGCTAGGTTAGCGGGAGCCTCGTTTGGACCCTCGATTAACTTTGAGGCGTCAGCAATGAGGCAACGGCGGTGGCGACGGCTCGAAGGTCCAAGGCTCCGCTAGGTTAGCAGGAGCCTCGTTTGGACCCTTGATTAATGTTGAATCTAAGGTCGAAGGCAAGCTATGGGAGCTGTGGCGTTGTTGGACCTTCGATTAATGTCAAGGCGTCGGCACTGAGGCGATGGCCATGAGGCAACGATGATGAGGTCAGAGGCGCAGCTAAGGTAGCGGACGCCTTGTTTGGACCTTCGATTAATGTTGAATCTAAGGTGGAAGGCAAGTTATGGGAGCTGAGGCCTTGTTGGACCTTCCATTAATGTCAAAGAGTCGGTGAGGCGTTGGCACTGAGGCGACGACCATGAGACTACGGCGAGAGCCTCGTTTGTGTCAAAATGTGGGAGCTTGACACGTCAAACAGTAGTGAGGACATGGAAGTGGGGGCTTCCACGTAGGGTGTGAGTTGATGTGGCTTCGGGGAAGCCGAGTGCGTGAGGCGTCTTCTACAAAGGTTGATCTCTCTTTTCTTGACCTATAAGAAAGACAAGTGTTAAGCTCGGAGCACCGGTGTGGTGCCGGCCAAAGGGGCTCCGATGCTTAAGTCAGTAAGATTGACTATAGTGAATAGTAAAAGTGAATAGTGGAGATTAGTTACCATGTACCAAGGAGAGAGGTCTCCTTTTATAGAGGCGGTGAGGGTGTCTCTTGCTTCTCTTGTTCGATGTGGGATAATGAGTATTCATTGAGTGTTTTCTCGTGACTTTGGGCCTTCATGTAGGGCCCACCGCTTATCGTATGAAGCGGGTTAGCGGATACGTGTGGAGATCGTCGCAAGGTGATCTCGTGAGACATGTTTAATTCGTCGCATAATGTTTCATGTGGGACCCACGAGCCTTGCAGAGTGTGCTCTCAGAACTCATGAGGTTGTCCATGTTGTGCTTGGTTGCATATGCCACGTGGCGCTTGGTTGTACATGCCATGTGTCATGGTGGGGCATGGTATAAACAAATTTACTAGAGGAAAGAGTTCGAAACAGTTCGGATTCGACTTCTAAAGTTTGATTGAGTTTGGATTTTGCAGGTTGGCAATGAGGGGGGTAATTTTCAATTAAGTCACGGCAAGTACAAACAATTCACACAACAGATTACTTAGGTGACCAGTCACCTAAAGTAATGAACTCTAACCTTTGTTTCTGTACTGAACAACGTGACCAGTCACTTGGTTTCCACACTAAAATATGCGACCAGTCCTTTAATTAACAGTTTGTGTATGCTTGTGAAGTTGTTCAAAACACATTCGAATGCTATGCCAACTTAGGTTCCCAAAACAGATTCAGTGAAGATGAACTCTGCGGGCTATCCACAACTACAGCCTACTCAATTCCAGCGGTTCTAATGCAGCAGTTTATAGGATGACCAGTCACTCGATATTGTCCAGATTGCATGTTAAGTCAAGTTGGTGCATAATTAAATCTGATTTTATGATTAGCCAAGTGGTTAACAAATCAAGGAGATGGACACAATGTTTTGGTACCCGGAAAAACCCTAAAGGGTAAAAAACCGGGGGTCTATCAGAAGACCGGCCTTCCACTATGAAACGGCAAAAAGATGCCCAATACAAGGTTCATACAATGCTCAATATCTAATGTACCTAGTCTTAGATGCAGCAAATCCTCGTGCGGCTTCTTCTTCAATCGCTTCACCTCCAGTGGTACAGAATGACTGGTCATTCACTTTCCAGAGAATACACACGTATGTCTGGTCAGCGGCACCAAATGTATAAGCTGTGATTATATGTGACTAGTCACCAGCCGAGTTACAGAGAGCTAAAGAGCTTCAGTAAAACCGCTGGACAACTGAGTGTTCCTCTACGACAGTTACAAAACTGGGCAGAAAAACATGAAGTCAAAAGACTCCTAAGTATCAATCTTGTCTCAAATAATGTGTGAACATGGGAGACAAGATCAAAGACCACTATTTCAACTTCTAACCTAAATGAGTTTTGAAAAACAAGGAAGTTGAAACGGTGAAGATAAGAACTTCTTCAAGGTTTCCTTCAAGAATATGATTTTGAAAAGAACTGAAACTTAGAAGAAATTCATGTGCATGCCAACTTATGAATCCTTGTAGAAACTTAACAAGAATGAAAGTTCACAAAGATGTAAGATATGATTCCGAGCAAGGAGGCAGCAAGATAAGAGAGTTTTTGAAAGATGAATGTTTGAAATGCTTTATGCAAAAACCCCAAAGAAAAGTGGCGGATAGAGTTTGGTATTTAAAGCCAAGGAAGAGGTGAAATGGGCGGCTCAGATCTCACAAGAGGAGCGGCTGAGATTTTCTTAAGCAATTTTAACCTAGGCAGAATCGAGATAGTGGGATGCATTTGAATACACAGCGGTTAAAAGCATGCTTCAGCCGGATAAAGACATGACCTGTCTAAACCGGGTAAAAGAGTGTTCTGTCAGGTGACCAGTCACCAGTTGACTACACAACGGTTAAGTAGCCTATGTGAGATAGATGCCCTAAACCCTAAAACCGAGGAGGTGATGTCTCAAACCTCACTTGTGAGATAGATGCTTGCCAAGTGGACGGTCGGATTGGTCTCCATGTGGGGGCAAGTAGCCTATGTGGTGCTTCATGCGAGTGGCATGTGGACAATACGAGTATGGTATCAACACAAAGCACACACGAGTACCCATTTAGTCAGCATATAGCGAACGAAAAAGCCAAAATCTAGACAAGTACCCTCTAATTGATGAGATCGATTTTTTGTGGTTTGAATTGCTCGATAGTAGATTCTTAGATCAGCAAATCGGGTTGCTCAAGAGGAGGCGGTGAAAGGATTGCGAATAGTGGAGCTTAGCAGTTGGGTAATCGACCACCACTGGTTCTGGTTCAAGTTATCGGATCGTCCAGGCCAGTGGAATTTTAGAGATGGAAGGTGCCTTTATCTCTATCTTAAGATATGTTCAGTAAGAAAAACTGTTTCTGGACTGACTGGAATTAATTTCAAAGTCAAAGTCCAACTTATAGAAAGAGAAAGTTTTACTTGTCCATGTATGAATATAATGGAGGTAAGAACAAAATTGGGCTTACGCTTTCATTCAACGGGCCAAATGAATGACGACAAGAAGTACAAGCGGTTGGGTCGGTGCTTCTTGGGTGGCGTGATGTAAAAACTGCTAATAGCAAATGATTCATATGGGCGGGCAGGTTTTGATCCGGAATTGATTTTTTAAGATACAAATTTGTCGGGTTGGCCGGTTTGGAGGGTTGACCCACCAAAATACCCACCCTACAAGCAGCTCTCTCCCTCTCCCACCTTGCCGGGGATTTTCGCTAATTATTGCAGCATTAAGGAACATGTCTACAAAAGAATTTGAATTTGTTGTAAACTATGTTTAAGTATGACTGTGTAAACCTAGAAGTGAGAATCCTATATGGACTCTGTGTATTAATGAGGCCCATTCCTATTAGGGTTAGTAAATCCTGGGAATCCTCCACTATAAATACAGACACTATACAATGAGTAAACACATTTTCAGATATGAATCCCTTATTCTGAAATCTCTCTCTCTACTTCTCTCTCCATGGCCATATTATTCTACAACACGTTATCAGCACGCTCATACACTGAGCTTAAGGGGTTTTGAAGGATCGTCTCCTCCAAATCGCCGCTGACGATCAGTTGCATTTATTTTTCCGGTGGCCTTCGGGACCTAAAAAGTAGCACACTAATCCCCAACGTTCGCGATTGGGCTAGGTGCTCTTTCCCGGAATTGTTTGAACGCACCGTGATTCGTCGCCAAAATAGGAGGAAGGCAACGAAATCGCAAAAACAGAAAAATACAAAAGCAATATGTTTTCTGCGTACAGCCGAGCCAAGCCGAGCCACTCGGCCTCTCAAGCCGCCCCTAGCCGCGACTTGCGCAGCAGCCCAGAAAGCCCAAAACGGCATCGTCTGGGTTGTCTTCTCCATCGCCACTGATATCACAAAATTCGGTTGTCTTCGGACATAAAAAACGAGCGCACGAACCCCACCGTTTGCTAGTGGGCTAGGCGTTTGGTTTCCGGAACCGCTCGAACCACACCGGAAAAGTCGCCGGCGTTGGAACCAAAACCGCGAATTAAAACTCGCCGGTTTCGGCGCTGCCGAGCTTAACCGTGTCAGTGGTGTCGCCGGGAACGCCGCGTCTGTGCCGCAGACGGGCTTGTACAGCCGTCGCCACAGCCGCCGGCCCCAGCCACCGCCGATCACAGAAGATCGCGCGACGATGGCGAGCGTTATTCGGTGGAACCAGACCGAATTGGTTCCGTTCGTTCGGAGAAATCGCCTGAACCTTGGGCGGTTTGGGCCTGTCCAAAAAAAATTGGGCTTTCGCAGCTGGTTCGGAAGGCCCAACCGAACGTTCCATTCTCTGGCTCAGGGGTTTGTTCGGAAACCCTGACCGAACGCCACTATGGCAGATTCCTCGCGCGTTCGGAGATTCCATCCGAACACGCTGGCAGGAGGCCACTGTTTTGTTCGGAGAACCCATCCGAACAACCTAATCAGCAAGGTCAGTCGCTGTTCGGATCCACTAACCAAACACGCTGACTAATGGACCTTTGGGCCAATTTGGTCCTCTGTTTCATTGGGCCGAAGCAACCTGGGCTCCCCTGTTTTTTTTCTTTAGGCCAATTTTTTCAAAAATAGGGCCATTGGGCCGGCATGCCTTCCTTTTTGGACAATTTGAGCCCTCTGTTGGGCTGGGCTTCCATTATTGACTTAGGCCAATTTTTAAATTGGGCTTAAGGCTTCATTGCCCCCCCATTCATTCAATTGGACTTTATTCCAATTTGAGCCCGAATGGCTCCACAATCCATACACGTCCAAAAGACGAGTTTGCATGCATTTTGCGTTAGACTCGCGCACTTTGGCAATGCGTTTGAGTACACAAATACTATTGAACTGTAAGTTCATACAAAAGTCTCGACTTGAAGTTTCAAGCATAGAAACGTGATGTTTCCTAAAACCCACCACGCATGGTGAAACTTGAAGTTTCCATGCCTAAATCCGAGAGAAATCTTCCGTCGCAGAGATTTTAATCTCGCCGGATTCATGGCAGTAAGGACCTTTAGCTCTCAGCTAAGACCTTTGAGACCGCGCCCACTAAATGGTTTCCCCCATTGGCGTCGTCGATGCCAGTATAGTTAGTCGTTTTGTTTATGAACAAAACTGACACTCGTCTCTTGTTCAAAGATCACGAGAAGCATGATCTCTTGATCTACTTGCCTAAAGTAAGATATGATTGGCAAAACTTATGTTTCAAGATTCGAAGTCTGTGAGTAAACATAAGTTTGAAGTTTGTAGAATCTGATCCCTCATTGGGCTTTGCAAGCCGGACTCGACCTAAAATGATCTCTTATAGGAGACCTTCTTGACTCTCTATGCTTCTAATGAGCTCATGAAGAGCAAAATAGAGAGTGCAAGTTCATCAAGTCCCTGGATCCAATTAGTGCTTTGTTGTTCGCTGAAAAGCACAATATCTCGCGTCCCATTAGCTCGAACCGCTCCCTTGTCTCGAGCAAGCATAAGCGTTTTCTGGGAGCTCAAACCGCGATTCTATGGCACCAAACTTCAAGAGTTAGGGAAATGTTCATCCTTCCCAATCACAAAATAGCCAATCATATGCTATCGTGGTAGTGGTACATCCATTAGTTGCGCACTCATAACGCCCCTTCTAATGTTGATTATGAGTACAACTCCGATATGCAACCAAGAGAGACATGGAACGGCCTTGTTGGCCGATGATTATGTAGCAAACTGAGATTTTGCTCTCTCATTCGGATTTAGTTCAGTATTTGGTGCTTGTTTTAGTACTTGTATATTGTTCTCGAATATCAATTAATTGAATCTATTGACACTAGAAGTTTCCTTGATCATGTGACCGATTCAATTAACTCATGTTGAGGTATGTCTAGTGGGACGTTAGATGTCTGGCTGACAGCGCGATTGCGCATGATATTCTCCCTGCCTGGAGATATAAATCTAACTTCATACCTCCACAGAGGCCTTATACTCACCCTGTTCCGAAAGAACATTATTGAGTTAGAAGGATATTTGATTGAACAATTACCATGATGTAACCGCAGAAGAAATGGTAAGGAATATCTTTGCATTACCTCCTACTTATACGGCCATGAGCGTATATTGGAGAAGATGGAACGCCTTTCGCATGAGTTGTATTACACAATCATTCGCTCGATTGAGGCACATCGCGTCGCTAGCATGAAGCTAGGTCGCACCATGTAGCTAGCATGAAGCTCTGCCAACTCGAGCAATTATTTGCTTTGGCACGACCGTTTGGGACATCCTGGTCGAAGTGGATGCGCCGTATCCTCAACGGGCACCCCCATGTTCATAAAGATCTTGTGTATTTAAATACACTGTGCCAAGCATGCTCGTTGGGAATGTGGTATACTCTACCCTCCCCTGCAAAGATACTTAATGTTCTCTTTCTTTTCTTCAGCGTATTTAAGGGGAAGTTTGTGGACAAATCCAACCAATCTGCGGACCATTTAAAGATTTTATGGTTTTGGTTGATGCACCGACTCGCTGGTCACATGTCTATAGTCCACATGAACGCTACTTTTGCTAAACTCCTGGCCCATATTGAGGGCTCACCACCCTGGTTATCCATTGAAGTCTAGAAGACTTGATAACGCCGGAGAGTTTATATCGAAGGTTTTTGATAATTATTGTTCGTCCCTTGTGATTGTGGTTGAACATCATGACCCCCTATGTTCCCACAAGTCTCGCAGAAGCGTTCAAAAAGCGTCTTTAGTTGATCGTAAGGACCTTGGTGATGAGCACCAAGCTTCCTATTTCTGCGTGGGACTATGCAATTCTGCATGTAGCCATAATGGTCCGCTTGAGGCCCACCTCCACCCAACCCTTTTTGGCGTTACAGCTGGTTACTGGGTACGAATATGAAATTTCGTATTTACGCATTCTTGGGTGTGCAGTTTATGTGCCAATTGCGCCGCCGCAATGTACCAAATTGGGTCCTCAACAGAGGCTGGGAATCTCTGTCGGTTATGAATCCCCCTCTATTATGGGCTTTTGAAAGCCATTTACAGGCGATCACTTTCTCGCATATTTGCGAATGGTCACTTTAATGAGACAGTATTCCCGCCGTTAGGGGGAGATAAGAACGTCAACGTTCATGATGAACGACGTGAATTGACGTGGAGTATACCCACTCTGTCTCATCCTGGTCCCCATACCGCACAGTATGATAAGTTAGTGCGATGTATTCTAGATCTTCAGAGTGTTGCATATGCATGCCAGATGACCTCTCTGATCTAGCTAAAGTGACGAGATCATATATACCTGCTGCAAACATGCCTGTAAGAATGAGATGCAGTCTTGGAAAGACAGCATATATCGGCGGCTGTCGTCGGCCAGAGGCGAGGCAGATTAGTCGGTTCGAAGGATTCACTCCCTAGAAGAGGAGAAGTAAGGCACAACCGAATCCTATCGCTATCTCAACCGATCCAACACATGAAATTGATGAGGATTATGGATGTGTCCTGGGAGACGTCCTAAGGGAGACCCCAGATCCTACTCCCGAGAATCAGGAGATCTCGGTCCATTATACTAGTTTTGGATGAGTTGTGGAATCGAAATGAGATAATCATCGATGATACATTCGCATATACAGTGGCCACTGATACAACAAAATGCGACAATATCGAACCGCGTTCCGTTGATGAATGTCGACATAGAACTGATTGGTCAAAATGGAAATACACAATGCAGGTCGAAGTAGATTCCTTACCAAAGTAAAAGGTGTTGGGACCATTAGTGTCCATACCTCCCATGTGAACCCTGTAGGTTACATTTGGGCATTCGTAAGGAAGCGTAATGAGAAGAATGAAATAGTGCGATATAATGCACGTCTCGTGGTGCAAGGCTTCTCTCATTAGCCCTGGCATTGATTACGATGAGACGTATTCTCTCGTAATGGACGTAATGACGTTCCGCTACCTTGTCAGTTTGGTAGTTTCCCAAGAACTGACTATGCAGCTTATGAATGTGGTTATAGTTTATCTCTATGGGATCTTGATACAGAGATATAGATGGGAGTCCTAGAAAGACTTCATCTGACTGAGTCAAATAGTTCTGAACCACGGAACACCCTCTTTATTTGATAGAGGCGTTCACTTTGCGGATTGAATCAATCCGGACGGATGTGGAATAACTGTCCTAGTGAATATTTGATTAGTAAGGGATGTGTGAATAACGATTTATGCCCATGCGTGTTCGTCTAGAAATCACATTCCGGATTTGCGATAGTTGCAGTCTATGTCGATGACATGAATCTCATTGGCACTCCAGAAGAGCTTGAGATTACTGCCTCGCACTTGAAATCGGAATCTGAGATGAAGGACCTAGGGAAAACTCGACTATATCTCGGCCTTGAGCTTGAGCACTGCACTGATGGTATTCTGGTTCATCAGTCCAACTACACCCACAAGGTGTTGCGACGCTTTAATGAGGATAAAGCGAAGCCTTCGAGTACACCCATGGTCGTCCAAACGCTAGATGCTAAACGAGACTCATGCCATCCTAAAGAAGGATGATGAAGAGTTATTGGGACTAGAAGTTCCATACCTAAGTGCAATCAACGCTTTATTGTACTTAGCTCAATGCACTAGGCCAGACATCTCGTTTGCTGTGAATTTGTTAGCTCGATGTAGCTGCGCCAACGCGCCGCCATTGGAATGGTGTTAAAGACATTTTCCGCTACCTCAGGGTACGACGGATATGGGCTTATTCTATCCCTATGCATCTCCGGATGGATCATTCTCCCCTTGATCATCGGAATGATGCTTGCCTTGTTGGATATGCTGACGCAGGTTACTTATCAGACCCTCACAAGGCACGTTCCCAAACTGGTTATGTCTTTACCATTGGGAATACCGCAATATCTTGGAGGTCTACGAAGAAGACCTTAGTTGTGACTTCTTGCCGAGCTCAACGCCCTTCATGGAGCCACACATAAAGAAAGGATACATCAAAGAAGACAACACCAAGCACATCGCGCCGAAGAATTTCTTCTCACATCAGCAACAAGAGCATCAGAAGATTGAAGTCAAGCAAATCCGATCACAAGATAACCTCGCAGATTTGTTCACCAAGTCTCTCCGAAGGCTACTTTCCAGAAGCTTGTTCGTGGAATCGGATTGCGTCAATTGTCAGATTTGACACGTATGTAGTCTTCAGGGGGAGCATTGTCGACTTCAGGGGGAGTATACGAAAGTGTACTCACTTGACCTTAATGTACTCTTTTTCCCCTTAGCACAGGTCAACTTTTTCCAACTGGGTTTTGTTGCCTGGCAAGGTTTTTAACGAGGCACCCGCGTTGGGTTGGTCATACCTCTGACTGCTTAAGTGTCGACATGCGCATGCCCACCTTTTCCCCTTCGCTTTGGCTTTTTCCCATTGGGTTTTCCTTAGCAAGGTTTTGGTATTAGCATATCCCTGAATGGATCCCTTTTGGACATACGTATCCCCGAGTGCCTACCACAATGACTTCATCGACTGCCTACATCTTCCTACGAAGATCTGATGCGACTACTTCTTATGTTCTACACATTCAAGGGGGAGTGTTGTAAACTATGTTTAAGTATGACTGTGTAAACCTAGAAGTAGGAATCCTATATGGACTCTGTGTATTAATGAGGCTCATTCCTATTAGGGTTAGTAAATCCTGGGAATCCTCCACTATAAATACAGGCACTATACAAGGGGTAAACACATATTCAGATATGAATCCCCTATTCTGAAAATCTCTCTCTCTCCTTCTCTCTCCATGGCCATATTATTCTACAACAGAATTGAATTTATATTCAGAGTAAGTCTTTTTTACCATCTATTTACTCTGAACTAACATTCGAGTGCTGCTTTACTCTCTAAAATTGGAATACATCAATTCATCACTTCACTCTTTGAAACTTATAACTAGATCTGAATTTATGTAATCTCCGTTAACACAGATTTGTTAAATATTCTTTAGTGGAAGGGTTTCGATCACTGGAATATGTTGACCAAACAGGAATAGGTTGACAATATTGTAACTAGTACTATTAAGCTACGTGTCCTATTGATGCAAACTTGATTAACACATTCTTATGATTTCATTTGAAAATTAAATTTTATAAACTTTGCAAATTTTGAAAAATAAAACAGCTATTTTTTAATTCACGAAAATCTTACTTCCACACCACATCTACATCAAAATGAAAACCCAAGAGAAAAATCAAAGCACATCAATATCAAAAGGGTAACTTTATTCGCACCCAATAATTTTTTTTCTACACCCATCATCTTTTGTCCACTAAACTATCTATTTTGCCGTAGAAATTCAACAATCTTCTATCAAAACCCAATGATTAGAGCAAACACCACCTTCATCTTTCCAAAGCCGACCACCGCCAAAATCCTTTGAAGGATTTTGATTTTCATAATAGAAAAAAGTTCTTTTCGTTAATTGGTTCTTCTCTTGATTGATACATGTGTTTTTGAGTTCAAGAATTGAATTCAAAAATCCATATCAAAATTTGGAGAATTGAGAACATCAATCACTCATCTCCCTTCTGCCCATTTTCTTATGTAATTCTTGTTTAATGAAATTGTCATCGACTAGTTGAAAAGAGAGGCGGCAGACGAGCTGGCAGGGAGGATGATCATGTTTGTTTCTAGTTTTTATTAGGTGTAAAGAGAGACTTAAGGGGGGAAAGTTGGTATTAAATATTAAAAATTTAATATTGGGTGTGGAGGTAAAATTGTAGGGTGTAGATAAAATCACCCATATCAAAATTGACTAGTGACAAGTGACTAGTGGCTAGTGTTTAGTGACTCTTGCACGTAATATTGTACTATTATTGCCCATAAGTTCCAAAATTATTGAGCATAAATTCCAAATTCAAAGTGCCGACTTTCTGATAAAAAAGGAAAAAAGTGCCAGCTTTTGTTTCTTCCCAAAATATTCGCCATTTGTCATGTACCCCATGCATTTTTTTTGTTTGTTTTTATTTCCAAAGAATGTATCCTCTGTTTCCTGACAGTAACTGTTTGGACAATTTTCTCCAAAATCCTACAGGCTGTTTGATGTGATCAATTTCTTTTATTTTAGTACAAGTTTGAGGTGCAATCGGATGATTTGATGCTATTATTGTGTGGTGTATTATTGATGTTGGCATCATCAACATGTCGGCCAAATGCTTTAGAGAAAAGAGGAGATAAGTGCGGTCATGTGTTGGAAAAGAAACAGAAGATATGAGATTCCTTTTCAATGTTTTGCACGGGGGAAGGTAGGAGAGAAAGGGGAGAAAACTTGAGTTTTGCTTTTGTAGCAATTTTGGAGTATAAAATAATTCAACTTAACATAATTTCAATCTGTGAAGCAGTGGTAGGGGGGTAAAAATTGCAGAGTTGTTATCCTAGCTAAAAAATTTTCAAAACAACAAAAGTGATGATATAAAAAAAGTAAGAATTTTTTGTGTAACAATCCTACAATAATTAATTTAAACATATCAATTACAACATATATTAAAAAATAATGCATGCCATGCAAAATACAAGAAAATGAGAGATTTTACACAATATAGATTAAAAGATTACTTAGAAATAGATAAAAATGTACAAAAAAAAATGGAAGCAAAGAGGTTTGAACCTTTGATTTCAAGTTCAGGGGGACAAGAATCAAACCACTAGAGCAATAAACCTACTCTGGTATCATAGAAATTAGAGCATATTTAAAACTCAGTGGGGGCTTGGACACTCCCTGGGTCTCACGTGGCTCTGCCACTGCTGTGAAGCACGGAAGCTTCAAAAATACTGCGAATCACAATTTCATATATGGGTATGGGTAAGGTATGCGTTCGGTACACTCGAAAGCTCGTACCCGAGCCTTGAGTACTGTGGATTCGTCTTAGATACGACTTTGACCACGGTGGATTCGTATTGGGTACGGCTAGTAAGTGCCAAGGTAATTTTTTTAATTTTGAAAACATTTGGGTGTTAGTAAAGAATTTTAAAAAAAGGGGTTACTTTGTAAATTTAAAATTATACTACAAAGATCTATGTTTTGGTTGGTAAAAAAAAAAATGATAAAAAAGACTTGCTCTTATTTTAATAACATACTACGATTTCAAGACCAGTCCCCCTTCCAAATACTCTTCATTTATTTATTTATTATTGTTATTGTTGTTTCTTAATCTGACGGTACACACCATGTGAGTGTCATAAATAAATAAAGGGAGAAACCCTCACACTAGCAAGAGAAGGGAGAGAGGAGATAACAAAGAAGGAAGGTTGGGCCACTCGTGGCTACTTTCTCTTGTTTTATCTTGCAGTCCTTGTATGCCTCCATGCTATTTATCCTCTTCCTCCGTTCAACCTCTGTTTCTCTCCAACAATGGTGGATGCCTCTCTTCCCCAACCATAAAAACAACCCTTCATTCCCATTCCTTTCATCTCTAATCCTCTCTCTTTTACTGGCCACCATGACGGCAGTCACTAAAGCCTCTGATTGCGCCTTGTTCAAACCCACAACCCCATTGCTCTCTTTCTTTGACCGCCTCCAAGAAGCTGCTTTCACCACCTTCGGCAAATCCGAATTCGACGCCAAAGAGTACGTCGACTTGTCACTCAAGTCCCCACTACCCGAAACCCAGCACGCTTTCGATCAGCTCCCAAAATCACAGAACGGCACCGTATCGCCCCAAGACTTGAAACACTTCATAACAGAGTACTTTGAGGTTCCAGGGGAAGATATGGTGCTGGCCGAGCTAGAGGATTACGTTCCCGAGCCGGAGGGATTCTTGGAGAAGGTGAAGAATCCGGAAGTGAGAGCTTGGGCTCTGGAGGTGCATTCACTATGGAAGAATTTGACCCGGAAAGTGGCCGCGTCGGTCCACGATGAGCCGGAACTACACACTCTGCTTCCCCTGCCGAACCGGTTTGTGATTCCTGGTTCATCGTATAGGGAGGTCTACTATTGGGACTCTTACTGGGTCATTAGGTAAGCAGCTATTTTTATTATTATTATTATTATTATTATTATTATTATTATTAATTCTTGGGTTGATTTTGACCATGTTGTTTGAATCTTACACTCCAATTAGCTGATTTGTGTTTTATGATGTGAGTAATCATTGTTGGAGAACATTAAGGAATACGTAAAATACATAAACAAATATGTAAATAAGAGGATCAAGAAAATTGACTTGATCGGAGATTGAGGCTAGCGTGAACGATATGTCCTATAGCAGAAATTCGCCCCTACTCATCGTTGGTGTAGTTCGTTGAGCGTCTGCCACTAGGATTCAACAATCTGTAAGTAAGAATCTAGCATTCGATTCTTAGCCCTGGCGAATTTACTAAGTGTCTCTTCTCTTAGAAAGTTGATAAAAGATTAGAGGGAAAAACTTATATTTTCAAATTGACGATTTACTCTTTTATATATAGAGAACGAAGCGTCGTCCTTATCCGCTGGCAGCGGTTGACAAGTAGTTGTGTTGATCAGACACGACTCTTGATCACACTCGAAACTAGTAGATGTGTTGGTTGACCAAAAATTAACGGATTCAAATCCAAAAGTACAAATAAAAAAGAAATCGAAACATCTATCCGTTTACATCGAAAATAAGATAAATAAGAGTACAAATATCAATTTACTTTTCAATTGATCTTTGTAGTGTAATTTTAAATTTACAAAATAACCCCCTTTTTTTTTTAATTCTTTACTAACACCCAAATGTTTTCAAAATTAAAAAAATTACCCCGGCACTTCCTAGCCGTACCCAATACGAATCCACCGTGGTCAAAGTCGTATCTAAGATGAATCCACAGTACTCAAAGCTCGGGTACGCACTTCCGAGCCTACCGAGCGCATACTGTACCCATACCCGTACCCATATTTGAAGTGTGATTCGCAATATTTTTGAAGCTTCCGTGCCTCACAGATTGAAATTAAGTTAAGTTGAATTATTTTATACTCCAAAATTGCTAAAAAAGCAAAACTCAAGTTCTCTTTCTCTCCTACCTTCCCCCGTGCAAAACATTGAAAAGGAATCTCATATCTTCTATTTCTTTTCCAACACATGACCGCACTTATATCCTCTTTTCTCTAAAGCATTTGGCCCACATGTTGATGATGCCGACATCAATTATACACCACACAATAATAGCATCAAATCATCGGGATGCAAATAAAAGAGAGAGATATCTTATCTCTTGTTGAAGCATTAATTCCCATCTTCCATGCTGATTGCACCTCAAGCTTGTACTAAAATAAAAGAAATTGATCACATCAAACAGCCTGTAGGATTTTGGAGAAAAAGGTCTAAACAGTCACTGTCAGGAAACAAAGGAGGATACATTCTGTGGAAAAAAAAAAAAGAGAAATGCATGGGGCATCTTTATTTTTATCAGAAAGCCGGCCAATTTGGATTTGGAATTTATGCCCAATAATTTTGGAACTTATGCTCAATAATAGTACAATACTAAACACTAGCCACTAGTTACTTGTCACTAGTCAATTTTGATATCGATGTGCTTTGATTTTTCTCTTAGGTTTTCATTTTGATGTAGATGTGGAGTGGAAGTAAGATTTTGGTGAATTACAACATAGCTGTTTTATTTTTCAAAATTTACAAAGTTTATAAAATTTAATTTTCAAATGAAATTATAAGAATGTGTTAATTTAGTTTACGGCAATAGGACACGTGGCTTAATACTGCTAGTTACAATAAACTTGATTGGCTAACTTCGTCCTTTGGGCCACTCGTGGCTTTCCTTGTATCGTTTCCTAAATTAAGGACATCACACTAAAAAATTTCGGGCTGGTGCCGGATTTTTGTTTGGGAAATTAGCTGAAATGACCCAAGTGGCCACATTTTGTGCCAAAATGGCACCAGGGCAGCGGGTAGCTCCAAAGTAGCCAATTTGTGAACAGTATTTTGCAATTAAATTGCTGGATACTCAAAGAGTGGTCGTAGTCCTCTATAGTGTGATCGTAGTCCTTCATATTGTGATCGTAGTCCTGCACAGTGTGATCGTAGTCCATTTCTAAACAAACGAATTACTATTTATAATTTGCAATTAAATCCCTGGGTGCCCAATTTATCATAGTGTGGTCATAGTCCACTATAGTATAGTCATAGTACACCGTAGTATAGTCTTAGTACATTGTGGTGTGATCGTAATCCACCATAGTGTGGTCGTAGTCCATTTCTGGAAAAGTAAATTACTATTCACAATTTTCAATTAAATCCTTGGTACCCAAAGTGCGGTCGTAGTCCATCATAGTGTGATCGTAGTCCATTATAGTGTAATTGTAGTTCATCATAGTGTAGTCGTAGTCCACCATAGTATGGTCGTAGTTCTTTTTTGAAAAATAAATCACTATTCACAATATGTAATTAAATCTTGGATACCCAAAGTATGGTTGTAGTATATTATAGTATGGTCGTAGTCCACTATAGTGTATTCATAGTCCATTATAGTGTGGCTATAATCCATTGTAGTGTGGCTATAGTCCCCCTCTACAGTACCGATTGTCTATGAGCCAATGTCGTGGGACAAACCGGAAACCATCGATGCTCTCAAAGATGAAAATGAATCCGACAAGAAACCACCAAAGGCCCTAAGTCTGGAAAGCAGGGGTATTTAATATCCCAATCTTGAGCCCGAATTCTTGCTTCGTCTTGAATTTGAAGCCTCGAGAACTCTCGCCGGCGAATCGACAAATTTGCAAAAAAAGGCCTCCGCCGATGACGGATTGCAGGGTACCTTTTGATGGTCTCCAAAGTGTGCTCGGAGTGGGCGATAAAATTTCGCAACTTCAATCTTGGCTGATATTTTCGAGTTGATGGGGTTGTTGTGGGATCCAACGGTCTGCGATTCTACTCCTTCGTCCGTGAATTTCGTTATTGGCTCGAATGATTGAAGCTTTATGAGGTCCGATTGGGATTGAGAATTAGGGATTTGATTTTGATTTTCGAGGTTGAATTGAAAGCCGGGAAGAATGAATTGACGAAATCTCAGGTGTGGCAGCGATTGGCGATGGCAGCGTGGTAAGGCAGTACGAGCTGGGTTGGACCCTCGGCGAGGGCAATTTCGCCAAGGTCAAGTTTGCATAAGTTAGGTTCGGTGTAGTTTTCAGGGTTCTTGGATAATTGAGTGCGGTTTCTTGGTTGTTGAGAGGCGTTGGTGGTAGAGTTGGAGATTGCCAGAGAGAAAATTTGATCTTGTCAAGGGGCTTCCTTTGCAATTATGTAATAGTTTTGACAAAGGGCTTCCTTTGCAATTATGCAATAGTTTTGACAATTTGGAAAAGATTGTGCTGACCAAAACAATTTAGCACAGAATTTAGCTACTTGGGCCATTTTAGATAATTTCCCTTTTTGTTTCTTCCTCAAATATTACTTTCTCTTGTTTTCGTCTTGCTGTCCTTGCACGCCTCCATGCTATTTATCCTCCTCCTCCATTCAACCTCTTTTTCTCTCCAATAGTGGTGGATGCCTCTCTTCCCCAACCATAAAAACAACTCTTCATTCCCATTCCATTCATCTCTAATCCTCTCTCTCTTACTGGCCACCATGACGGCAGTCACTAAAGCCTCCGATTGCTCCCCGTTCTAACCCACAACCCCATTGCTCTCCTTCTTTGACTGCCCCCAAGAAGCTGTTTTCACCACCTTGGGCAAATTTGAATTCGACATCAAAGAGTACGTCGACTTGTCACTCAAGTCCCCACTACCCGAAACCCAGCACGTTTTCGATCAGCTCCCAAAATCACTAAATGGCACCGTATCGCCCGAAGACTTGAAACACTTCATATATAACAAAGTACGTTGAGGTTCAGGGGAAGATATGGTGCTGAACGAGCCAGAGGATTATGTTCCCGAGCCAAAGGGATTCTTGGAGAAGGTGAAGAACCTGAAAGTGAGGGCTTGGGCTCTAGAGGTGCATTCACTGTGGTAGAATTTGACCCGGAAAGTGGCAGCTTTGGTCCACGATCAGCCGAAGCTGCACATTCTGCTTCCCCTGCCGAACCGGTTTGTGATTCCTGGTTCATCGTATAGGGAGGTCTACTATTGGGACTCTTACTGGGTCATTAGGTAAGCAGCTATTTTTTTTTGTTTTTATTTATTTTTTATTTTTTAATGGTTGGGTTGATTTTGACCATGTTGTTCACCAATCATGATTTAGTTGATTTGTGTTTTCTGATGTGAGTAATCATTGTTGGAGAATAATAAGGAATATATATATATATGCAATACGAGATTAAACCAATAATCAAAAGTACAATAGACTAATGAATTATGTAAAATACATAAACAAATATGTAAATAAAAGGATCAAGAAAATTGACTTGATCGGAGATTGAGGCTAGCGTGAACGGTATGTCCTATAGTAGAAATTCGCCCATACTCGTTGCTGTAGTTCGTTGATCCTCTGCCACCCGGATTCAACAATCTGTAACTAAGAATCTAGCATTCGATTTTTAGTCCTTGCGAATTTACTGAGGGTCTCTTCTCTCAGAAAGTTGATAAAAGATTTAGAGGGAAAAACTTATATTTTCAAACTAACGATTTACTCTTTTATATATAGAGAACGAAGCGTCGTCCTTATCCGTTGGCAGCGGTTGACAAGCAGTTGTGTTGTGATTTTCGGACGGATCGGATCGGAAACAAGGGTTCCAACTTCCGTTCCAAAAAAGTTCGGAATGAAATTTTAGTTCCAAATTCAGAATCTTTGGAAATCGGAAAAAATTCGGAATTTTTCAGATCGGAATTATATCGGAAATTTCGGAAATAATTCGGAATTGTTAGGTTTATTGTTTTTTTTTTTTTTTTTTTTTTTTTTGTTGTTTTTTTTTTTTGTTTTGTTTTTTTTCTGCAAGGAAGAAGAAAAAAAAAATAATATAATAAAAATGTTTTGTATGGGATGAATTAAATAGTAAATAAGTATTTATTGTGTGTGAGGAGGAAGAGTAAAAGAAGTTGTAGATTATTTTTTTTTTTTTTTTTATTTTTTTATATATTATATAATTATTTTTTTATTATATATTTTATATTTTTTTTTTTTTTTTTTTGTTGGTAGTGTTTAGGTATTAGTAGGGAAGAGGGGGGTGGGTGTGTGGTTTTGTTTGGGAAGGGAACTTTCTATTTTCTTTCTATTTTTTTTCTTTTTTTTTTGTTTTTGGTTTTTTTGGTTTTGGGTCGGGTTTTTTCCTTTCGGATTGGAATTTCCAATCCAACTTGCACCCTAAGCACAACTCTTGATCACACCTGAAACCAATAGATGTGTTGGTTGAACAAAAATTAACTGTTCTTAAGTCAGCCCAATTAGCTAGCCCCGTCATGTAACAAGTCACACAGCCCGATCAATAAGCTAAGTTAGCATCCGTGTCAGCCCGATCCTTAGGCTAATAAGCTAGCATGATCTCATGCTTGCCACTTAGCCCGATCTCATGCTTGCCAAAGCCTAAATAATTGGCTTTGTTTATTTTACAGGTGAACACTCATAAACCATTCAATTCAATTTCCTCTTTATCTTCCAATGTGGGATTGCTTCCTCTATTTCTATACAAACTCCAACAATCATGCTATTTTCTTAATATTTTAGGCCCCGTTTGCTTTCAATTTATAAATGGTGTACTATATGTTATTGTTTTCTTATTGCTTATTCATGTTTGGACTAGCTAGTTGATTAAAATGTGCTCATCACTTAGCAAATCCTTTGATGAAGATGATTGCATCCTTTTGTTGTGCAGGGGATTGCTTGCAAGTAAAATGTACGACACGGCCAAAGCAATATTGGGTAATCTCATTTTCTTATTAGAGGAATATGGATATGTCCTCAATGGAGCAAGGAGCTATTATACTAACAGGAGGTAATGCATCTCAATTCCATTCTTGAAGATGTTAGCTATTTGGTTTACTTGTCCTTTACGTTGCATTATGATGATTGGAAGACTCTTATCTTCTGCTGAGGTGGTTAGACTAGAGACTTAACTGTATGCCTTCATAGTGTTTCTAATCTTTGGTGCAAACTTTGGTGCAAACTTTGCAGTCAGCCGCCTCTTTTGAGTGCTATGGTTCAGGAAATAGTTAAAAGGACAGGCGATGTCGAATTGGCTGCGAAGGCTCTCCCCGCACTTATCAAAGAACATGAATTCTGGAATTCAGGTATTATGAGTATCTGTTTACATTTCCTTCCTTTGGTGTTTATACTTTATATTTTTTGTTTTCGTTTTCTGTAGTTGGTTTAATTTGTAAGGTTTGCTTTAATTTCTGCTTTGTAGGTATTCACAAGGTAACAATTCAGGATGGTGAAGCTGAGAATCACACTTTGAGTCGGTATTATGCAATGTGGAACAAACCCCTTCCCGAATCTTCAGCATTTGTAAGTCCTCCTTTGCAGCTTTATTACAAAATAGCTGAGTGTTGCTTTTATGAACGTTGGGAGAAGAGGAAGAAGGAGGAGGAGAAAAGAGGTAGTGTATTTCTCTAAACGTCTTGTGTGCCTTGCAGGCCAAGGAATATGCTTCCAAGATCTCAAATGTTTCGGAAAGAGAGCTTTTTTACCTGGAACTGGCTTCAGCTTGCGAGTCCGGATGGGATTTCAGTACAAGATGGATGAGGTAAGTATCTGAAGGGGAATTCATTATTTTTTATTTTTTTTACTTTTAAATGTCTAGGTTTTTTATAATCAATTCATAAAGAGTTTGTTTTCTGACAGGAATCACTCAGATTTCACAACATTGGCTACCACATCAATTTTACCTGTAGATTTGAATGCATTCATACTGCAGGTATATATGATTCACATAATATCAACAGGAAGAATTTCTTTAAAAACCAAATACCAAAAACCGTTCCAAATTAGACCGAATCAAAACAGGAATTTTACCGAATTGAATATTACCGCATTGAAAGTCTAGTAATTTTACCGAGTTGGATAATCTGGTACAGGAATGGTGTTCAAACCGGAAAAATTCGCTATTCCTTAACCGAATCAATATATTTATTTCCTAAATATATATAATGTGTATGGATAATATATATGAATTTTATATATGGAAAATTCTACTAATATTGTTTAATACTAATAGAACAATACTATGTAGGATTCTTATCACAAATGACTCCTGAGATTGGCGAGTGTATCATATTCCATCCTTTATATTTTTAGAGTCAAATTTCATCATTTAGGTTGGTTGCACTCATCAATGTATTATATAAGGAAAAAGAAAAGGAAAACACTACTGATTCTCACTGAAACAAAAGAAAGGAAAAACACTAATATGTATATATCATATGTAGATTGGTTGAATACTCAAGCTCAAATCCCTCCTCCTCCTCAACCTAGTAGTTCTACAATTCCTTCACTTGCCTCTCCTCCTCCTCCTTTAAATCATAATATGTGAACATTACAATGTCTATTATAACTGTTAATGCAGATGGAACTTGACATTGCCTCCCTAGCAAAAGTCGCGGAAGATTCCAACATTTCGGAGCGCTTCCAGAAGGCTTCTGAAGCACGGCTCAAGGCCTTAAAGACAATCTTCTGGAATGAAGAGAAAGGACAATGGCTCGATTATTGGCTTAGCAGTAGCACGTGCAATGCGGTATCTAATCACAAAACTAATTGAAATTCTCTGATGGTTATGTGATAGTGGTTGTCTTAACTTGTTCCTATTGATGCTTTTAGGAAGAACATACCTGGGAAGCTTGTAACCAAAATCACAATGTCTTTGCTTCAAACTTCGTCCCCTTGTGGCTCGAGTCGTTTTACTCAGGTTTGTTCTTTTCTGACCCAACAAATGAGATTAAACTTGTCATTATTCAAGTGTTGGTTTAAATCCATTTTTCTATAACATTCACGAAACCACATAAGTTGCATGCTGAGAAAGCTCCTCTCTTTTTGTAAGTGAAGATGCTTCTCTGGTGGAGAAAGTTATGAAAAGTTTTAAAAGTTCAGGACTGCTTTGTGATGCTGGTATCGCAACATCACTGACAAATTCAACTC